>JAECXC010003867.1:0-28819 GCA_018152125.1 Drosophila dunni | reverse complement strand
ATAGTTTGATATGATATTTCTCTCTTCGAATAATTAATTATAAACACTGTACTATTTGACTAAATGCCCTAAATCCTGCAAATTTTGAGCTTGAAATTTTGAAAGTTTTTTAGCTTTTATGAGAAAAGGGGCGTGGCATGGCAAAAATTTTTAATGGAATTGCATTAAGGCTGTCTCTAGCAACTCTAGCTTAGCAGAAATGGTGTTCCTCAGTGCCATAGTTACTGAATTATTGGCCTAAAAACTACATCTTTTTTTTCAAGGTGTGTCTGGTTTTTTCTCATTGCGGGGGCGTGGTAAGGGGCGTGGCAAAAAATTTGAAATAAACTTAACATGCCTGACTTAATAACGGAACTTTCTTTATAAATTTAGTGGCTCTAGCTTTTGTAGTCTAAAAGATCCAGGTGTTCATACGGACGGACGAACAGACAAGACGGACATGGCTATATCGACTCGGCTTTTGATGCTGATCAAGAATATATACACTTTATGAGGTCTGGCACGCCTCCTTCTGCCTGTTACGCACATTTCGCTTTTTGACAAACTTAATAGACCCCTCTACTCTTTTTTAGAGTACGGGGTCTAATAAGAAAAAGAAATGCTATAGTCGCCTCGCGACTGAGTTTAAATATAATTTAGTTGTTTATAAAATTTCTTTTCCATACAAATTCATGTTTAGAGCATATTTTCGACCGATCTTTCCTATGGGGCTATACGATATAGTAGTCCGATTTGGGATCAAACTTTGCTCGTATATATATATTATTGTCAGATGGCTAATAATCGACTCGGCTGTTGATGCAGATTAAGAATATATATACATTGTGGGGTTGGCCACGCCTCCTTCTGTCTGTTATACACATTTCGCTTCTGACAAACCTAATAGACCCCTATACTCATTTTTAGAGTACGTGGTTTAAAAAGAAATGCCTGTCTGTGCTGTGGTTTGAACCGCATCATCATGTATCTCCGCGCGTGTCTTTCACCTGGACCATACCACTGTTTCAATAAGGGCAGCTTAATTAGATCAACACTGATTTAACTATTTCTGCCATTACTGTACATAAACTACAATTTTTAACATTTTTGACCAATTTGTTTTTCATATGTTGTAGTTGTCCGATTTGAACTGGTGAGGAATTTTTTTAATATATACACATATCTGTGCGAGTTTGGCTGCATCGCTTAAAAAAAAAAAGTCAATTAAACAAATATAGCTATATTACAAATAACTATATATTGTTGAACTGTATTAGTGTACAAGTTCAATTATGTTTTGCAGCGAGCAAAACTTTTATGCGAACTGACGTGCGTGTAATTTTTGCACTGTGAAAACGTGCTGTACAATAGTGCATGCACATGTAATAGTGTCACCGTTACTTGTTATAAGTGTCATGTTGCAAAGACGTAAAATCCTGTGTAAAGACTTTGAGTGGCCAGAAAATGATTCTGAAATTGACCTAATACTGTCTTCAGTCAATCCAGACATCATTGCAACTAATTCTAAATCTATTAGAAGTACTACTACAAGCAAAATAACTGCAACAGTTATGACCAGCAATTCAGCAAATGAAGGCGACGAAGCCCTAAATTACTATGTCCTCTCCGGATCTGATGACTCTACAGATATGAATGATAAGTCAGCCTGGGGCCGCTCGACTTACAATCCTTCCACTGGGACTGCCTCTGATGGTGCTGTGGGGAAAGACGCTAACATAACCTCGCAGCAGCAGCTTCATAGTTCCAATCCCCTTCTGGTTGCCACTACACCAAGCAATGTAAGTACATCTACTGCATTTGGTACAGAGATGGTTGTGATTTCTTCTAATAAACTTACGGACCAACAACAACTACAATCATCTATTTTGGCGCGAAAATGCGCGCCAAAATCGACTACGAAAGAACAAGAACAACATTGCGCGCCAATTTTCGCGCCAAAAATTGTGCCAACCCTAACCAAAATTGGGCAATTACAACAACAAAAGCCAAGCTTGGCGCAAAAAAGCATGGCGTGCACAAATATGAGTGAGCAGTTCCAACCTCACTTGTCAGATCCAGAGTTAGGATTGCTGCCAACTAGCACTATAGATAAGCAACAACAACACAAAACAACCCCAACCCAGACTAGTAGTGAACTGACCTCGATGATTGTAGCTGCTATGCCAATTAGTAACGAAGATGCACCTGAAAAATTATCAAACCGAGAACACCAGTTGCTAACATCCCCTCGAACACCCTTAACTGGAAATATACACCTGTGTAAAGCTAAGCGCATTGCAACCAATAAACTTGTAAATCATAATAGCATTAAACGGAAAACTTTCACACCTATTCAAAATTAATTCTAAAAAAAAAAAAAAGACCGTATTAGACTCTCTGAATTTTTTTTATTTTATAAAATTTTTTTATAAAATTGTTTTTTTGGGGTATTAAAAAAAAAAAAATTATAATAAAAAACCCCCAATTATAAAAAAAATTCGCCCCTGGTTTTTTCCTTCCAAAAAAAAAATAAAAAAATAAAAAAAGGCTACAGTCGATCGAGCCGCCTGTAAAAAAAACCCTTTACTCCCTATTAATAGTGCTTTTTTTTTAATTTGGAAAAAAAATTTTTTATAAAAATTAAAAAAAAAAATAATTTTTAGTATTTTTTTTGAATATATAAAAAAAAATAAAATTAACAATTTCTTTTTACCACCATTAGAACCTACGACCCTCAGGCAACGATTTCACATCGCGCCGCAACTCTACCATTCGCACCACGCGCGACTTTCAAACATCTTCCGTTTATTCGCATTTACATGTTATACATACAAGTACACACTAGTTTGAAATTATGTGTATGCACATATATATGTATGTGTGCCTAGCACTGGTCGGTACGGCAGCGACTGCGAGCAGCGCTGATGTCACACAGGCGGCGAAATTGCAGCTAAATTACATTAACTTTGTAACGTTGTAGTTTCCTTGTTAATAGACGGATTGACGGAAAAGGGGGCGTGGCAGCTCAAAATTTTGAATGGCATTGCATTAAGGCTGTCTATAGGAACCTGCATACCGGAATTGGTGTTCCTAAGTGCCATACTCACTGTGATATTAACCTAAAACGTAAATTTTTCGATGTGTGTCTGGTTTTTTACTCGTTGCGGGGGCGGCAAGGGGCGTGGCAACAATTTGAAATAAACTTGATCTGCCTGACGGACATGGCTATATCGATTCGTCTTTCGAAAATAAAAAAATTCTTGAGTTCTCCCATATATAGTGAAAACAGTCCGAATAATTCAATTCATCAACAGAATTTTGAGCAAATAAACAGTTTCTTGAGGTCTCCCATAGATAGTGAAGTTAGGGGAATCCCTTAATGATTTTAACTATTTTCTCTTGCAACCTCAAATTGGTTTAGTTTATTTAGTTTTTTATAGTTTATGCTTAGCAGATTTTGCGGCATATTATTCATTCTCTAAAACTGCAGGTAGGGCTCGCCAAGAATCTCAGGATGAGGTAGGAATTGAAGGATTCGGTAGAACCGAAGTTTATCCTCTTCGCAATTGTAGCGGATTCGTTAGAGAAAGGCGTAGTCCACGGATAATACTTTATAGGAGATAAAATGTTAGTCACGATAGGGAGAATTATTTTAGGGAACTAGTAATGCTGTATTATCCGTGGAGAAATGAACACGAAAGTTAGTTAGTAAAAATTGCGAAGAGGTTTGCAATCTGAATAGGGAGTTTATTAAGGTTAATCGTAAGAGATTCAATGTTTTAAATGATAGTGAGTTAGAAGATGCTCTCAGTAGAGTATTAAACGATAATCAGGAAGAAGAGCTAGGTAATGTAGTTGACCAGGATAATGTAGATAATAGTTTTAGAGTGTTAGGTGTAGCAGAAATAGATCCCCAGGTAAACATTTTAAATATAGGAAATGAAGATAATGCAGATGGGCCAAGCAGCAACACTGTTCAGTTTGTTAAGTTGTCTGTTTTAATGACATCGTCATGTTTAGAGGAAATACTATGTTCCATAAGCTTAAAACAGAGAACTTATCTAAGCCATGTGCTGCATAATCTTAAGATATGCAAAAAGTTTTATGAATTTGTAGGTGGTGGAGCAGGTGTCGGCTAATTTCGGTATTATATCAAGCCCTTGCAGCTAGGTTTAATAATAGAAGAGGCTCAAACCCTCAGTCAATTAAAGTTCTTTTGTCCCCTCCAACAAGGAAGACAGCATTCGGAATAGGAGGCTGTACACTTCATTCAATGTTTAGCCTTCCTGTAAATCAGTCCGATCGAATTGGGACCTTATCCGCAGACTTATTAAATACGCTACATTCGAGATTGATCGATCTCAAACTCCTCATTATAGACGAAATTTCAATGGTAGGAGCCAAAATGAGCCAAAATGGAAGACTACAGTGAACTACATGGCACACTGTGGGAGAATAATCTAATTAGATTTGAATGCAATGCAGATGATGCAATTCATATCTTTCACTACAACGCCGCAACAAATTCATACAACTCTTTAAAACTGAATCGAATTGCGACCACCCAATATTGTTCAAGTGCTGAGGATTTTGTAAAGGGTAGTAATTTAGATGAGGCAAACAAGGCCAGAATTCTTGAATCCGTTAAAGGATTCAGAAACCCAGGGTTTGTGTAGTACTCTTATTTTGAAATAAGAGTAACAGCAAAATATATGATGACTGTGAACATAGATACTTCAGATGGTTTAGTAAATGGAGCAACAGGAATACTTAGGCAAATAGATTTAGACTCAAACAGTCATCCAATTATTCTATGGGTAGATTTCCATGAGGAAAGAGTAGGAAAAGAGTTACAATTAAAGCATAGAAATCTACCCAATCCATTGTGGACCCCAATAGCAAAAACGGTTCGAAGTTTTCAGTTCAGGAAGCAAGGAAGGATTGCAAGCAGTTTCCGATCGTACATGCAGAAGGTATTACCATTCATAAAAGTCAGGGAGCATCCTTCAATAAGGTGGTGGTCCACATTTCCAATAGCTTAGATCGAGCAGCTTTATATCTAGGGTGTAGTAGAGCGACAAGTGCATCTAGACTGCTCCTATTAGGCAACTTCAACCGTCCGAGGCCCATCCAAGGTCGAAATATAGTTCAAGAAGAGTTCGAAAAATTACGCTCCATTAAATTTCTTAGTACACATTTCGACTATTTAGTTAATAGTTATAATTTCGAGATTATTTTCCATATGTCCAAAGTTTGCACTGTCATATTAGAAGTGTTCAGTTAGATGAGCTAATGATTCAGGCATCAATGCTTTGTTTTGTTGAAGGCTCGACATTCCCAAATGAGACTTATGAAGTCCCAGGGTTTAGAATTGATGTGCGTTTAGATTGTTTAGGTGAAGGTAGGATTCGATCACAAAGAGGCATTCTTGTTTTCCTCAGGAACGAACTTTTTGAGGATGTTAGTCTTTGCTCCACAGGTCGCAATATTGATGGTTCGCACGTATTCGAATACGCAGTTTTAAAGTTTAAGTCTTTAGGAATTTTAGTAATTTATTTATCTACGACGCGATTTCAGTTAGTATTTCAGGTAGTTTGTAAATTGATAGGCAGAGATTTTTTTTTGTTTTTTTTTTCCGCGCGGGGAACATGGAATTGCTTAATTTATTTAAACAATTACACATTTCAAGTCGACTCAAAGATCTCTTTAAAAGATCTAATTGCATTGCAATTACCTCCACGTGGTGTTCCCCGGATACCGATTTAAGGTATTTATTATTATTTAAATCGGGAACGAACTCGATCGGCGAATTTTACTAGTAATCGGGCGTTTTCGATTATAATTTGATGTTTTGCAATACCCAAAATTCGATTTTAATCGTGTTATTACATAATCGGAAATAAACTGCAGAGAGTATTATACGGTCGGGCGCGCTCGGAAGTACTTTTCTTTTATATTTTTAAGATACATTCTGCTATTCAGGGCGGAGACAAATCCAACAAATCAAAAACCATGAAAATTGGTCCAGCAGATCTAAAGTTATAAGTGTTGTAACAAACCCGACTTTGTTTTATATACATAGATTTAAATTAATATTTAAAAACGAAATTTAAAAATTAAAATTTATATGTACATTTTGAATTGATATTTAAAAAAAAAATTAAATTAGCAATTCTCATGTCAGCATTCGAACCAACGACCTCAGACGAAGATTCCACAACTACTCTACAATTTGCACCACGCGCCACTTTCAAGAATCTTTCGATTATCAGCATTTACTTGTTATTCATACAAATGTTTATGATATCGGTTCGTGGGAAGCCAGAATTGTTATTGTCACCATTCGGTTATTTTATAATGTTTACTTTAGTTTTGTGGGAAAGAAATGTATAACTTAAACGATAAGTATGGTGTTAGGCGTAATATATGGGTACATGAGTATCTACATATGTCACTTTGCCATCCTTAAGATTGAGCCTGTACTCAGGCGGTTAATTTTATATATAGTGTTGGATCAATTACAATTTCTTCGATTTCACTTTCAGTTTCATTTTAATTTTTTGTTTTGGTTTTGTGCGTAACTGGCAGAACGAGGCGTGGCAGACCCCATAAAGTATATATATTTTTGATCGCAGCAACAGTCCGTTGTCCGGATGAACACCCAGATCTCTAGATCGTGTACTCTAAAAAAAGAGTAGAGGGGTCTATTAGGTTTGTCAGAAGCGAAATGTGCGTAGCAGGCAGAAGGAAGCTTTTCCGACCCAATAAAGTATACATATTCTTTATCAGCACCAACAACCGATTCGATATAGCGATTTCCGTCTGTCTGTCTGACTTTCCGTCCGCATGAACACCTGGATCTTTTAAACTACAAAAGCTAGAAGCACCAAATTTAGAATGAAAGTCACTTATTAAGTCAGGCAGATTCAATTTATTTCAAATTGTTGCCACGCCCTTACCGCCCCCCGCAAATTGTAAAAAACTATTTTCATTACACTACAACTTTCAAAATATCAGAGCTAGCGTGACCAAAGTTATAAAGTAGATATAACGTACCACTAAAACTATCCTCACCAAGTTTGAGTTAAGATCGGAAAACTATAGCCTAAAGCTCCCATAGGACAAATCGATCAAAAACAAAAAATTTTTATGATTACATGTAGGATTTGTTAAGCGATTGCAAACAAACTCGCGCAGAATGTGTATATTATTAAAAAACAAGTAAGAAAGGCTACAGTCGATCGAGCCGACTGTAAAAGACCCCGTACTCCCATAGTTATGCGCATTTGTATTTAATTTTAATTAAAATTTTTCTAACGAAATTTAAAAATTAAAATTTATATGTATATTTTGAATTGATATTTAAAAAAAATTTAATTATCAATTCTTATTGCCATCATTCGAACCTACGACCCTCAGGCAACGACTTCACATCGCGCCGCAACTGTACCATTCGCACCAAGCGCCACTTTCAAGCACATTCCGCTTATTCGCATTTACATGTTATACATACAAGTACACACTCGTTTGAAATTATGTGTATGCACATATATATGTATGCGTGCCTAGCACTGGTCGGCACGGCAGCGTCGCAGCGTCTGCGAGCAGCGCTGACGTCACACAGGCGGCGAAATTGCAGCTAAATTACGTAAACTTTTTAACCTTCCAACTTTTTTGTTAATGGACGGATTTTAACGCCGCTTGGAGGATAGTTTGATACGATATTCCTCTTCACGAATAATTAATAATTATTAATAATAATTAATAATTAATACAAACACTGTACTATTTGACTAAATGTCTTAAATCCTTGCTTGAAATTTAAAAAAAGTTTTTTAGCTCATATGAGAAAAGAGGCCGTGGAAGCTCAAAATTTTGAATGACATTGCATTAAGGCTGTCTGTAGGAAACTGCATACCGGAATTGGTGCTGAGATATTAACCTAAAACATAAATTTTTTTTCGAGGTGTGTCTGGTCTTTTACTCGTTGCGGGGGCGGTAAGGGCCGTGTCAAAAATTTGAAATAAACTTAACCTGCCTGACTTAATAACGGACTTTCATTATAATTTTGGTGGCTCTAGCTTTTGTAGTTTAAAAGATCCAGGTGTTCATACGGATGGACGGACAGACGGACATTGCTATATCGACTCGGCTGTTGATGCTGATCAAGAAAATATATATGCCACGCCTCCTTCTGCCTGTTACGCACATTTCGCTTCTGACAAACCTAATAGACCCCTCTACTCTTTTTTGGAGTACGGGGTCTAAAAATGATTAGAAGATTAAAGGCAATCAGCTAGCTAACTAGACTTTTCGATTTGCAGAGATAATAGCAACTAATAAAACGCAAGCGTAGATAAGCGCTGACAGTTGTAAACAACAACAAATAACAACCAGCGCAAACGATAATCAGCTGATAAGCGATATTCCGACTATTCGACTGCACACTGCGAAAAAAACAACAACAGCGCATGCGCAGGTAGACAAACGATGCAATCTACCAACAGCAACTAAAAAGCTTGCAGTTAGTCACACAAAAACAAACCAAAAGAAAAAAAAAAAAAATAAACAAAAAAAAACACAACCGCAAGCAAATTTAGCGTTGACAGACATATGCAATCTACCAACAGCAACAAAAAAAAAGAAAAACACAAAAAAAGCACCGCAACAAACTTCAACCGCTGTATATATGAAACGCGAACTGAGCTTTACCAATGTGCAAATTATGTGCAAAGAACAAAGGTCAAAAAAAGCACCACCGAAAATTTGTAGATATTGGCGAATAGCGAAATTAAAGAGAATCGGCGAATGTTGATAAGTCAAATAAATATGTATGTTAACTTGCACAAGTTAAGTGTTTTGATTTATTTCTGTATATTTATTTGATTCGATTTGTGTATTTTGCATCAAGTTGCTTGTTAATAATCACATATAAATCAGTGCCGAAACGCAATGTCTTTAATGTGCAATAAATGGAGTACCTTTATATGTACGTTCAAATGTTTACTGGGCTGCTTCTATGTTTGCGCTTTCTATTCTCCTACTCACTGACTCGTTTGGCACTGTTACCTGATCTCGTTGTCGCTGGTGCACAGCTGTAACTGTATGCAACAGATATTATCCAGATATTATGTGTAGTCCTTGCATTAAAACACGTTAAGACAAAAACAACCTTAGCATAAGCAAACATAAATCTGTTTATTTTTATGCATATACATATACTTTTGACATTATATGTATGCATATATTTTTTTTTTTTATTCAGTGGATTAAAGTATAAGATATACAAAGCGAGGGGTGAAGGTTAGCCAGACTTGCGGTACCACCGCCTAAGATAGCCTCTCTGGGTTCGTTCTCCGCAGTCTCTCCAGCCGGCTTAGCTCGGTGCATAGAAGGCGAGCGAAGGTACATACTGCCGTCCAGTTTCGGTGGCTGACCAACTTCAGTGGGACCAGGTTTGAAGTGTTGGGTACCAGTACCAGTTGAGCAGTACGCGTTCCGCGCTCTTGATAGTGTGGCACACTGGGCAAAGTTGGTCGTCCTCGTGACTAAAGCGGTGGAGGTATTGCTTGAAGACTCCGTGACCGCTCAATACTTGGGTGAGATGGAAGGTATGTTCGCTGTGCTTGCGTCTTATCCATGCTGCGATGTCCGGGGTTAGTTTGTGGGTCCAGCGCCCCTGAGATGATCTCTCCCATTTGTTTTGCCATTCTGAAAGCCGTCTGTCTTTCGCTACTTGTTTAATTGTGGCGGTGTCTACCATAACAGTCGGTGATCTCTTGCTGGTGTAGACTTCGCTTGCCTCTGCCATCGCCAGCTCAACGGGGGTTATGCCACTTATGACCATGGCCGCGTCGGTGGATATTGTTCTGAATCCAGAACACACACGCAGAGCTCCTTTTCGGAAGTTCGAGACTAGCCCTTTCATGTAGCTTGTCCTGTTGGTTGCGCTCCTTCAAATTGGTGCAGCGTACAGCATTGACGACCTAGCCAAGTTGAAGAGGAGCCTTCTGCTAGCTGATTTGCGGCCCTGTGGTTCAACATCATTCTCGTCAGCGCGTTCAATGTGAGCTTGGCTTTCTTGTGGGAAGCCTCCAGGTGCTCTCTGAAGGACAGCCTAGTATCCAGCATGACTCCCAGATATTTTATTGCTCGTTGCGATGCAATGGTGGTTCCTCCTACTACTACGTAGGCTGTTTCTACCCGTTTGCGGCTGCTGATCAGTACAGCTTCCGTTTTGTGGTTTGCCAGTGCCAGTCCAGCGAGCATGAGCCAATTTCCGATGCGGCAGATGGCCTCGTTTGTTGCTTCCTCGACCTCTGAAATAGTTTTCCTCACCGTGACGATGGCCACGTCGGCAAAGCCAACTATCTCCACACCTTGCCGAAATTCGAGACTCAGGATTCCGTCGTACATTGTGTTCCATAGGAGCGGGCCAAGAACTGAGCCTTGTGGTACCCCTTGTGTAACTTGGTACGTATGAGTACCGTTCTCTGAGGTGTAGTGGAGCCATCTTTCGCGCCATTAGCAGCATACTATGTTGATGAGGTAACTAGGTAGGCTCAAACTCCTGATAGCCTTCAGTATCCTTGCCCAGGACGCTGAATTATAGGCGTTCTTGATGTCCACTGTGGTTACGAGGCAGTATTGCTTGTTTCCACCAAGCCACTTGGCGTTTGAGTCCGTACTAGTCACCTTAGTGCGCATCGACAGTTGAGCGAGACTTCCTGAAGCCCAACTGAGCATCCGAGAGGCCGCCCTGGTCTTCGATTTCGGTTCTTAGGCGTGTTTCGATTAAGCCTTCGAAGATTTTTCCTGCCGTGTCCATGAGGCAAATTAGACGATAAGACGAGGCCTCGTTAGGGTCTTTGTCAGGCTTCGGGATAAGCGCGAGGTTTTGGTGCTTCCATATCCTGGGCAATGTACCGTCAGCAAGGCATTTGTTGAACACCTGAGTAAACACTACTGGCAAGAGACTGATCGCCAGTTTTAAAGCTCTGTTTCGGATGCCGTCTGGTCCTGGAGCTTTCTTGTTGGGGACCGATCTTGCCAATCGGAGCAGCTTCTCCGTTGGGACAGGCAGTATTTCTTGCTGTGTTAGTGGTTCTGTTATGGCAGGGGGCTCTTGCTGCTTAGGGAAGAGAGTTTCAATTATTTCCAGGAGTTTGCTGTGTTCCGAGGGGCCTGAGCACTTAAGGGCATTCAGCCTCTTCATGACCACTTTGTAGGCTCTACTGAACAGGTCGTGTTCAGCTTCGTCGGATAACTCCAGGAATCATCTTTTGCTTTCTTTTATAGATTTTTTAAGAATTTTCTTCTTGGCGGCGTATGATGCTCTTAGTTCCTCATAGTTTGGACCTCCACGGGCTCTATAGTAAAGTCGCCGTGCGCGAATGCAGTCCTGCCTGGCTCTGTGGATGTCCTGGTTCCACCAGTACACTGGCCTGTGGCCAGTGAAGGCATAGCTCTTTTTCATGCTTGATTCGCACGCCAGCTTAACTCTGTCCATAAGCTGATTGGCCATCTCCTCGGCAGTGCCAGTTACCGTTGTGGAGCTAACTGCATCCTTTAAAGCTTGGATGTTTAGAGTTGCGTCCCTGTAGTGAGGTCTTGTCGCTGTGCCAGAGCGTTGAGAATTGCTATGGACTTCGCACAAAATAGCTTGATGGTCACTTGCAGTGTAGTGGCCGCTCAGTTTCCAAGTCATTTTTCTGGCAATCTGGCAACTTGCGTAAGTGAGATCGATGATGGATCCGCCTCCTGCTCTGGTAAAGGTGTTTGTGCTTCCGTGGTTCTGGAGTATAAGGTCCAGTGACGAGAACGCCTCCACGAGTATATTAGTTGACGGCGACTGCCATTCAGTTGCCCACGCGTTGAAGTCGCATCCAACGATGACCTGAGAGTGAGCTGTCATCGGCGAGGACGTCAATGCAGTTGCTGAACTCGGCCAGGGACCAGCTGGGTGGGAGGTAGCAGCTGTATATCCAAATATTCCGGACTTTTACTTTGACGTAACCACGCGCCATTTTAGTGTCGCTTACTGGTAGCGGTGGTGTCCCACATGTCCAAATTGCTGCCTTTTTATGATGGTCCGCGGTCCACGTACCGCAGGTTGGAGCCCTATAAGGTTCACTCAGAATAGCCAATTCTATTTTGAACTCTCTAATTGTTGTAGTCAGCAGCCTTCGTGAATTATGAATTGCTTTACGGTATGCTGGACATCTGAAGCTACCCGAGACGTGGTTAGAGGGTTCGAGCGTTCGAGAGGTGACGTACACAGATGCAGCAGATCGCCCTAAGTGAGATAACTGCCTCGCTTGTGAACGAGTTTCCACCCTTTGCTGTGTTGACGGCTGAGATGATGTCATCTTTGGTGGTGATCTCGTCCCGAATTTTGACCCTTTGCTGCTCGGTGAGAGCTTTCACAACGGCGTTTGAACCAAGTGAATTGCTCACAGTTTTTTGTAGCTCTGAGGTGCTACGTGTGGGGCGCTTAATTAGGCGTAGTAGAAAGTCGCCGTTTGCAGATTTGTGTATGCCCTGGATTTCGTTACAAATGTCCTTGAGCGACTCGTTTTCTTTAACTGACTTCAGGAGGTCAGCGTACGTGCATAAGGTATTGCCTGTCACTCTTTGCTTTAGGTCGCTTTTTGCTTTAGGTCTCCTTCCCCTTGTGCGAGCTTCTGAAGCATTAGGAGGGGCGACCCGAAGGGCCTCGGTCTCGGGGTTTGGCTGGAGGGCATGTACGTCAACATGCTCTGACCTCTGCGATCTGCTCTTCTTTGAAGGTGTGGGTCTGTGTGTGGGTGTGGGTCTCTGCTCTACTGTAGCCTCTCTGGGCCTTTTCGGTGTGGCGTGGCGGGGCGTGCCTGTTGAGCTGGTTGATGTGCCGCTCTCCCGCTGACGGATAAGTCGCGTAAAACGTCGCTAATTTTTTCGTGAACTTCAGCCAGATTCATTGGTTCACTTTCGGTTTTCTCTGGACTCGCAACACTATGCATTGGTAGTTCCAGTGCAGTGGCCAGCACCGGCGAGTGGGCGGTAGTGCTGTCTCTGATCTCCATATTTTCCTATATTGGAACCCAAAAACGCTAATCGTATCTTCTGGTTCGACACAAACTTGAAATTTGAACTCAAAGTTAAAATTTAAAACTAAGTGTGAGTTAAAATTTTAAATCGAGTCCAGATAAAGTTTAAATTTCAATTTGAAAATAACGGCGGGATTTACGCGCCAGCTAAGACGCTGAAAGAAGCTGGTTGCTATGGCGCGATCAGGGTTGTATCCAGGTTTAACACAGCTGATCAAAACTTACGTTATTGACCTCCACTGGAGGGTGACAGGTGAAAATTGTCACTCGCAGTGAATAGCAACTCGAAAAAGTGTAAGTAAGCTGGAAATAAGGATGGAAAGAGGCGCCCACAATAGTAAGACCCCTCCCCCCTCAGCACAGTGTTTTCCAGTACATCTGTGATCAGCTCCTACGAGAAGAATGCGCAGAACTCCAACGACAGCGGCCAGTGGGCGGCCAGCCTAGTGCGGTAAGTAGGGCGCAGCCTTTGGGACACTTTACTGCCAACTATTCGTTTTGCAGGACCGCGTACTTGGATAGGCAGGACGGAAAACAAACGCGTCTACAAGAAAACACAGTCTATGGCACTTTTTCCGATATGTATGCATATATATATGTATGTGTGTACAAGGCTATATCCATTCGGCGTGTGATGCTCTGATCAAGAATATATAATTACAACCTTAGATTTTTCCACTTAAATAAAAACACACATTTATTTGTTAAAAATAGTAATTTGATTAATTAAATGCGATCAGCCTAAGACGAAGTCAAAAACTAATCATGAATAATTATATCTACATTAATGAAAGTTCTGTAAAGCATTTCTTTACATTTGCTTACAATATGAGTTCTGTTATAGTTCTGTTATTAACATTATTGGGTTTTGAGGTTGGTGTATTTGATAAGTAATGTTAAGCTTTGCTGACAAGGCAGATCGCAAAGTGAAGCTTTACCTAAAATTGCTGAATACGCAGATCTCACGGTCGCGAATGCAGATTGTTTACAAATAGTTTAGTGGCTTGAGATCGACGCATATTGTTTATAAGTATCTTTAGACCCCGTAATCTACAAAATATTACAGGGGACTATTATGATTGTCAGAAGCGAAATGTGCGTAATAGGCAGAAGGAGGCGTGCCCTACCCCATAAGGTATATATTTTATTGATCAGCATCAACAGCAGAGTCGATATAGCGATGTCCGCCTGTCCGTCTGTCTGGTCTGTCTGTCTGTCTGTCTGTCCGTCCGTATGAACACCTGGATCTTTAAGACTAAAAAAGCTGGAACCACCAAATTAGTAAAGAAAGGCCGTTATCGTCGCGAGCAAATCAAGTTTATTTTAAATTGATACCACAATTCTTACCACCCCGAAATGAGCAAAATACCAGACACACCTCGGACAAAATTTTGTTTTTGACGAATATATCAGTAACTATGGCACTCAGCAGCACCATTTTCGCTACGCAGGTTCCTAGAGACAGCATAAATGCAATGCCATTCAAAATTTTGGACTGCGACGCCAACTTTCCTCACACAAACTAAAAAACTTTTCTTTTCAATGCCGTTTTAAAAGCATTTAATCAAATAGAACATTATAATTTAACATTCGTTTAGAGGAATATCATAGCAAACTATCCTGAAATAGCATTAAAATCCTACTTTTAACAATAAAGCTATCACGTTACAAAGTTTTTGTAAGTTTTTGCGTCGATCAATGCTATACATACATACATATAGTAACATATCCGTTATCACAAGTTCTCTAACACTTACATTTCAATATCGTTCCCTCACAAATCTTTTTCAGACAAAAATATACTTATAAACAATAAACTAAATCAAAACACTAATTTTAAACAATCTGCATTCGCACAATCTGCACTCGCGACCGTGAGATCTGCTTTATCAGCAATTTTATGCAAAGCTTCACTTTGCGATCTGCACTGTTAGCAAAGCTCAACTATGCTTACCAAATACACAAACCTCAAATACCAATAATGTTAATAACAGAATTGTAACACAAATGTTAAGAAAAACTTTACAGAACATTTCTTAACGCTGATATAATTATTCATGATTTGCTTTTAACTCCATCTTAGATTGATCGCACGTCATCAATAAAACTACTATTTTTAACAAATAAAAGTATTTTTTTTCTTTGAGTGGATACTGAGAAAGTCCTTTGTAACAGTAATTCGTCCTTTCCTGCATTTTAATCCCGATTATTATTAAAATCGGTATCGAGATATTACAATGTACAGTTCTTCCATTAAAACACCGTGAAACAAAAACAATATAAGCAGAATCAAACATCTGTTTATATGCAAATACACATACCTTTGACATTATATGTATGTATGTGTGTATTCGCCGCGGCCAGCGACTGCAAGCAGCGCTGAGCAGCGATCACCGTAAATTGGTGATCCTACTGAGATATTCTAGTTTATTGCTCATTGTGGGCGAATAGGGCAGACTGACGGACATGGCTATGTCGACTTGGCTTGTGATGCTGATCAAGAATATATATACTTTATGGGGTCTGCACCACCTCCTTCTTCCTTTTACATACTTTTGCACAAGCCCAATATACTCTTGCAAAGAGTCAGAACAAAATAAAGTGCAAATAATTACAATGGCGCTTACCAAAGAAGACCTTTCGCAACTACTTCAACATATAAGCCAAGTGCCGTGTTTCTCTGGAGAGCCCACCACATTGGCATCATTCATCCGACGCATTGAATACCTGAAGAAATTATATGAGACAACTGACGCTCGTCAAGTTGCATTTATATTTGGAGGCATTGAACTACAGATGGTACAGAGTGGATACCACAATAACTGGACATCTTTGAATACAGCCCTCATCAACGAAAGCAATATGCATACACCGTTGGAGGAACTTTTGTTCACGACACTAGCCAAAAATGACATATCTACTGTTCAGAAATTGCGCCAAGTGTCTCAACAAAAAGACATTTATGAAGATTCTTGCTTTACCAAAAACTCTGACAATCCGACCAAACCATTTGCACCAGTTTTCTCTGCATTAAAAACTCACTACCGTGACCTAACTCAAAAGTCAGTTTGACGAAAACAGAAAACTTTACAATGAATTCCGCCAAGATTTGATTAGAGAGACGCACTTTGATACCCGTAACTACAATCAGCCAGCTTAAGAACCAAGAGTGCCGACAGTCACGCATGGAAAAGAACGAAAATCACCATCATGCTGAGACATATTCAGATGACACCACAGATGACGACACAAACAATGATGAGCATAAACAATCTGAAACAAGATCAGCAATTTTAATTAGAAAAGTTTCTAATACAAGCCAGGGAACACAACGATACATAGAAATTATGTTTAACTGTCAAAGATACAGATGTCTAAAGTAAAGATAATTTATTTCGAAGATTAACCGAGTTGTCCTAATTAAATAAAGTTGTCATCCTTCAAGCCAATAGCTTATTTCAACAAGAAACACAATTTTTTCACTACGAATTTTCTTCTTATTATGACATTCTTACTTTTAATAATCCACATAATCCACATACAAATACAAATACCAGTGCCTAGCACTGGTCGGCACGGCAGCGTCTGCGAGCAGCGCTGACGTCACACATTCAGCGAAAGCACTCAAACACATGTTTGTATGTTTCTGTCTCTCTCTTGCGCATTGAGATTTAAAAGTTTTATAGCTCATATAAGGAAAGGGGCCTTGGGAGCTCAAAATTTTGAATGGCATTGCATTAAGGCTGTCTCTAGGAACCTGCATACCGGAATTGGTGTTCCTCAGTGTCATAGTTTCTGAGATATTCGCCTGAAACATAAATTTTTCCGCGGTGTTTCTGGTTTTTCGCTCATTGCGGGGGCGGTAAGGGGCGTGGCAACGATTTGAAATAAACTTGATTTGCTCGCGACGATAACGGCCTCTCTTTTTACTAATTTGGTGGTTCTAGCTTTTCTAGTCTAAAAGATGCAGGTGTTCATATGGACATCGGACAGACAGACAGACGGACATCGCTATATCGACTCTGCTGTTGATGATGATCAATAAAATATATACCTTATGGGGTCTGCCATGCCTCCTTCTGCCTGTTACGCACATTTCGCTTCTGACAAATCTAATAGACCCCTCTACTCTTTTTTAGAGTACGGGGTCTACAAAAGAAATGCCTGTCTGTCTGTGCTGGGGCTCGAACCGCAGACCTCATGTATCTCTCTCGCATGTCTATTACCTGGACCACTCCACTGTTTACAATAAGGGCGGCTTAAATAGACCAAGAGTAATTTAACTATTTCTGCAAGCACGTGTACATAAATTACAATTTTTTAAATTTTTGTCCAATTTGTTTTTCAAATGTTGTAGTTGTCCGATTTAGACCAAATATAGTGGGGGCAAAAAATTGAAATAAACTTTAACTGGTTATCTTCGACTCGCCGAAGATTAAATACCCTTGCAGCCTGAAAACTTTTATTAAAAAATGTATAATAAATCGATTTATTTTTAACATTGCATTGAATTAGCATTCACTTTATTTATTTTTAAACAATACATAACTTTAATTAAACTAATTTGGTGTATATCGTAGAACATATTTATACATTAACATTTAAAAAAAAAAATTTTTATTTACATATTTATATACAATTTCTATATGAAAACATAACAAGTTAAAAAAATTAATAACAAATACTTAATTATAAGATACAAATATCCCATCATGGTGACTATATGTCGTTTCATAAATGGTAGCCTGTATTCCACCTATACCATTGCTAGAAAATACCCAATCGATTTCAGTCAGATCTTTTGTTGTACTTATACCATTCAAAAGAGACGAAATACCCATATCATTGAGTCTAGTTTCTAACTGATCCTTGTTGGTAGCCCGGCATATATTAAAATCACCCAAAACTATAATTTTTCTATTTCCACTGTTTATAGCATGCTGTAAAGTTTCAAAAAATATCGACCGAAAATCTGAAATTGGGAATGATGGATTTCTATAAACAAATAAATATGTTACATCCATGTGCTTTAAAGTAAGGATCTGGCACACTTTATTGTATTCTTCTGCACTATTTCCTTGACTTATGTTTACAACATTTAATACTTCAGCATTTGGGATAATGTGAGGCTTTACATAAACAACTATCCCAGCTGATGGTCTTCTTATAGTGGAAGTTCCAGTGTACGGTCTGGCATTAATCCTGCCAAAAAGTTCATACCCGTTCATACAATATTGTCTGTTTTCTGTTGTCCAAGACTCTACAAAACATAAAATATCAGCTGATGTTACTATAGAATCGTTTAAAATATCTAATCTATGATTCAGTAACCCCTGAATATTATGGAAATATATTAAAGTATTTTGCTCCATTCTATTCAATATCAGCTGATGGTGCGTGAATAATTTTTTTTCACCTCTAAGCTTCTGTAACTCAATGTACACGGGATCATTCGAGGAAATCTCTCTGGGAGCTTTAAAATCACCTATTAAATATAGCCCCGACGCGCTAGTTGCTCTACTACAAGCTACATATAATGCCGGTCGCGGTATGTTGTTATCCAAATTGACAACAACCTTACTGTAAGTTGCTCCTTGGCTCTTGTGTATTGTTATTGCCTCGGCAGGAACCACTGGAAATTGATATCGTTCGATCGATACCTGCATATTTCGCTTGTATTGAAATGTTCTGATAGTTTTTTCAATTGGGGTCCAATCGGCATTGTGTAGATGTGGCTTTTTTGACCGCGCTTGTATTCCCACATTTGGATCTGTAAAACGTAGCCAAAGTGTCGAAATTAACTCATTTGATCCGTTAGCAACACGGTCTATTTGCATAAGTTGCCCACTTGCTCCGTTAACTAATCCATCATTTGTGTCGATATTTGCAGTGATCATGTATTTCGCCGTGGTTTTCAGCAGAAGCAAGTATGGGAGTCCTTGAGTTTCAGATGTTTTAAATTCTTTAACACTTTCAATGTATTTAAGTCTATCCCTCTGAGGTATTGATGTGGATTTTATAGCATCTTTAGCTGTTGACCTAAACTCTTCTGTATCAATTTGTGCCAGTCTGATCATATTATAGTGATTTACTTTATCATTTGAATAAAACAGTCGTATAGCTTCGCTGGGGATATTGTTTCTTTCACTTAGCGGAACTACTCTCTGCTTAATTAATTGCTTATCCGCATTGCTCATCTTGCCTTCTGACATATTATTTAATGCTAAAGCAAACTCACGATCCTCACGTTGTCGCATAATTTCTGTTAATTCAAAGTATTTAAATAAATTCCATAATGCTGGTCCGACAATAGCACTGTAAGCATCTCGCGTATTTGATGAAAAAATCCACCTGTCACCAACTGGAGAAAGTTGTTTTAAATCACCGAAAGCTAAAATTGAAATGCCTCCAAAATACAGATTGTTTCGGAAAATTTGCTTAAGGCGCAAATCTATCTGTGACAACATATTTGCACCCACCATTGATATTTCATCAATAATTATTAACTTAACATCCATAAGGTTTGAGTGCATAGAATTTACAACATCGTTGCTTAGAGGTCTTAATTCACTTGATGACTGATTAACAGGAAGAGAGAAAAGCGAGTGAAGTGTGAGCCCTCCAATTCCGAATGCTGCTTTGCCAGTTGGTGCACAGAGTAGTACTTTCGGCGTATCAGGATTAATACCAGCTCTGCTAGTCGTCCTTAAAATTAATGATTGATATATCGCTGAAATCAGTCGACTTTTACCAACTCCAGCTCCACCTCCAACGTATTCATAAAATATCTGCTTTGCATTCATGCTATTCATGACATGTGCATAATATTGACGTTGTTTGCTGTTAAGGGATCGTATCATATCTTGAAGATCATTATGAGGGATCACTGCTGGTAGTTTTATCATTCGGATAGTGTTTTCTTCAGAGGTATTTTCCCGGGTTCTCCTATCGTCATTGAAAACGTTAACATTTTGTCCAACTTCTGGTATGGCAAACCCTCTAAATTCATCGTCTAATAACTGAGAAGCTCGAACATCTTCTTCGGCGTTATTTGAATTATTTCCTTCTTGAAATTCTTCTAAGACGTTAAGAAACTGTGATTCATCCAAATGTTCATATTTTCTTCTATTTCCTTCAATATATTCTTTGTGGGTATTAAATGTGTTCTCATTATCATTGCTAAGTAGCTCACTTTCCTCATTTCGCCAAGGATAAAAAAGCATAATTAGCTCCCTAAAATAATCCGATCTAGACGTATTGATGCTGAACCTTCTCCACCGCAAAATAAGTGGATTTTTTCTTTGCTTTAATGAGCCCCTTCCATTTTGCATTACTAAGGGTCGACTAACTGTAAAGTCGTTGTCCCCATCGTGTTCTTCATCATTTTCAGCATACTCTTCTCTTTCATTAGCTGTCCTATGATAAGCGGATTTGGAGTATTTGTATAAAGCAAAGAAGTCAGCTAGACACACGTTCTCCAATTCAGTCGGTCTCTCCATGTAGTGATCTATCATACTTGGTACAAAAATATCATTGGAATCAAGGGGGAGTCTCTCTAAATCCTTTTTAGATTTAACTATTCGAACCCTTTGATCTGGATGAGAGGTGTTAATAAAAATATCACCACGACTTGCCTCTGACATGTGAAGACCCAAAATATTGTATGTTGCCTCTTGGGCAGATATTTCAGTGCCATTAATAAATTTATTTCCAATGTGTTGCAGTTTTTGTTTAACTGAAAAATTGTTTGAATTTATTTCCGACATTGCTTCACGTAACAGCTTGGATACTCCTCTATTTGACTTATTAATGTAGTTTATTATATAACTACAACAGGCATATGCATCTAGGATAAATTGAATGTCCATATTAGCTTTATGAAGTTTTAAAATGTCTTTGTTGTATGCATTTAGCATTTTATCGGAATATTTTCTTTTTAAAAATATGTGGGGTTTTTGGAGACTAGATCGTAAAGCAAAAATATAATTATTATAGTCAACATCCAATTTTGACAAAAAATAATTAAAATCATTTAGCTGTTCAGTTTCAGTATCCGTAACGGAGCAACCTAAAAGCTCTTTGATTTTCTTCCACACATCTTTATGCCTACTAGAGTTTGGGTGACCTTCTTCAAGTGGATACAATATTGTTGTCTGTGGCATGGGGGGATATGGCATATTGAAGCGACATATTTTTTGCCTATTAACTTCTCTTTGACATGAAGCTGTATGCCGATGACGTTGATACTGAATAGCTTCGCTAAGATCAGTATCCTCACTATCACCTTGAGTAGTTATAAATCGGTCAATAAATTGGATGACCTCTCCCATGCTTTCGGAATTGCTTGCCTCTAATTTTGGTGCATTATTAAGCCAATACATTCCATGTGTATGTGGAGAGCCCCGGTGCTGAAATTCTATCCTCCAATAATAATTTATTAGTTGATACTCCCCAAAGATATCAGACTTAAATAATTTCATTAACGGTCGGACCGAATCAAACGAGCTTTTTCGGAGCTTGGAAGCTGGCCAGCTTCATCCTCACTAAGGACTCTATTATCTAGGAGTAGGGATAAAATTACCAAAAGTTCATTCCATTTGGTTTCAGCTGCAGAAAGAGTTATAAAAAAGGTTGGCAAGCCGAATTGGCGAATCATTGCAAGCACCTTTTTCTTTTCAGCTTCCCAATGAGCTGGTGACGAACGAAGGCCCTTAAGAATATGATAACCGTCATCTTGTTGTACCAGGTTATCTACAAAAGTTTCGTCCTGCATATCGCGGGCTGTCACATTATTATTTCCAGATTTTTTTCGCAAACAAATGGAAATGGCACTCTTGATTCGCGTAAGCTCATAGCATTTGTACATATATAAAACCTTTGGAACTTTTGCGCATCTGCGGTCATAAAATCTAATTTGGGATTTTGCTTTACGTACATAAGTCGTTTTACACCTAAATAGTTTGCCACATGAAATTGTTGGAAATGAAAGCTCTTCAGCATCTTCATCAGTTGTCATGTCTACTGGATGCCGACCTTCACCAGGAGCTAATGCTATACGCCCAATAATAGCATTGTTTTCAAGTAGCTCGTTGTCTAGTAAAGTTTCTTGACCAGCAGGATTTAGTTTTTCCCCTTGGCCAGAAAAATTTCGAAAAATTTGACTAAGAAGTTGCTCTACAATAATCGTATCTGCTGGATCAGCAACAAAGGGAATTTCTTCTTGATCGCCAAGTGAACGCAACCAATCAGCAGAAATAGATATTTCATGTTTCCGATATAGCTCTGTGTTTACTAAAAAACGCAAAGCCTCAAGAACACGAGCAGGTCTTATTGTTTCTGTCATGAAATCATGTGTATATTCCAATTTGCGTTTTAAATGTATCTGCACAACATGACTATTTTCAAAGGTTCGGGGAAGCGCTGTTACAGTTTCTGAAACTGAAATGGGTACATTTACAACAGCCCCTCTAACTGCACACTGCCTTTCATAGCCAAGGGAAATTATTCTCATGAAAGGAATTCTCGGGGAAACAAGGCGTTCTTCAAGGCAGGTTAAATTTTGCAAACAATCCGGGATAGGAGGAAAGTCGAACCCTTCGGACAGACAGATATTGGGAATTTTACCTGAAGAAATACTTTTGCAACATGTGAAGCACATTAAATAGGTATTATTTGCGCTAGGAAATTTTTCTGCAAGATAGAATACCTTCGAAATATCTAAATTTGGAAATTTGATCGATATAGCATTCAGATTCAATCCCCTAACTTGATTTGGAAACCATGTTCCTCCACAAGAAATACAAATTTCTGTGGGACCTTTCTTCAAGTTTTCTAGGTATTGATTTCTGGCAGCTGAAATTCGATACTGCCTTTGTAAGTCCCGTTGGCGTTCACTCTCTTCAGGTGACATTGCCTCCCTAGTCTCCCTATTTCGTTGTGACTGACGTTCTGATTCTACAGCTCGATTTTGAGAGATTTCCCTATATGTCAACACCCTAGATATGTTGTTGCTAAGAATTTCCTCTGCCCTAATACGACTTTGAAGACGCGTCAGTCTTCTCTGAGAAGAATTAACAACTTGCTCGCGGCGCCTTACAATTGGATTGTTTCGAATGTTACGTCGCTGTAACGCATCCCGTTCCCGTTCTGCTGCCCGATATTCCTCGGCCTGCCTACGAGTCCTGTGCTGCAGTGTATTTTCTACCTGTTGTCTCTGTCTAATTTCTTCGTTACTTCTCTGCTCTACATGGGCTGCAGCATCCCGTTCCCGTTCTGCTGCCCGATATTCCTCGGCCTGCCTACGAGTCCTGTGCTGCAGTGTATTTTCTACCTGTTGTCTCTGTCTAATTTCTTCGTTGCTTCTCTGCTCTACATGGGCTGCAGCATCCCGTTCCCGTTCTACTGCCCGATATTCCTCGGCCTGCCTACGAGTCCTGTGCTGCAGTGTATTTTCTACCTGTTGTCTCTGTCTAATTTCTTCGTTGCTTCTCTGCTCTACATGGGATGCAGCATCCCGTTCCCGTTCTACTGTCCGATATTCCTCGGCCTGTCTACGAGTCCTGTGCTGCAGTGTATTTTCTACCTGTTGTCTCTGTCTAATTTCTTCGTTGCTTCTCTGCTCTACATGGGCTGCAGCATCCCGTTCCCGTTCTACTGCCCGATATTCCTCGGCCTGTCTACGAGCACTGTGCTGCAGAGTATTTTCTACCTGTTGTCTCTGTCTAATTTCTTCGTTACTTCTCTGCTCTACATGGGCTGCAGCATCCCGTTCCCGTTCTGCTGCCCGATATTCCTCGGCCAGTCTACGAGCCCTGTGCTGCAGAGTATTTTCTACCTGTTGTCTCTGTCTGATTTCATTATTTCTTCTCTGCTCTACATGGGCTGCAGCATCCCTTGCCCTTTCTTCTGCGCGATACACTTCATTTTGTCGGAGACGCATATGATGATTCGCATTTAATGTCTGCTGATTTTGCAATATTCGCGAACTTCTTCTGCGTAAACTATGCGATGCAGCATCTTGTTCGCGTTCTTGCTCCCTAAGCTCAGGATTATTTTCCCTAAAACTTGCTAGTCGTTGAGAATTTGAAACTCGTATCACTTCAGCATTATTCTGATAATATTCGCGACTACGTTCAATTGCTTCTCGACGCCTTTGGCTAGCAGATTTCCTAGTTACACGGGGCATTTTTAGAATTTGATTGAAAATTATTTCAAACGGTATCCTTTAAAAAATTAAACTATACCCAACTAAACACACTTATATCTTAAAAATTCTGGAAAAAACAAAAAAATTAAATTATACCCAACTAAACACACTAATATCTTAAAAATTCTGGAAAAAAACAAAAATAATATTTTCTATATAAAATCTCTGAAACAAAAACAAATTTTTCAAATTCTGTAAAAAAATAAAAATATTTGAAAGCAATATGTAAAAAAAAAAATTAAATAATAGTGACTTAGCTGATTACAGATCACCTGCTTATTTGAACTGCACTTTTAAATTCACTTAGTTATTTTTTTAACACTTTCTTGTTTTGAAAAAAAAAAAAAACAAATGTAATTTATCACTCTCGATAAGTTTTAAGCACTCTCCTGTTTTAAAAAAAAACAATTGTATTACAATACTCTTCAAGATTGATCTGCACTGTTCAATGACTAAAATCGGTCTGACTGAAACAAGTGAAATCACTCTACTTTATACCTCCAATTAAAAAACGTAATTATACCTAGATTAGGAAAGGGTTCGGTATTAACGGTTGTTACAAGCAATCTTGTCAGGTACTTGACCCAATTTTAATGCTAGGTCAATATAGACATAATATCAAATAGTTGTCACAGGTACTCATTTATTGAAATAGGTAAATATTTCATTCACGAATGAAGAGGAAGTATGTCCGGTATATGTCCTTTGACCCTTAATTTATTAACTCAAATATATTAAAATTGATTTTTTCGTATTGACACTAAAAAGAGAACAGGTAAAGGGAGCCGGGTCTGACCCCATAAAGTAATATTTTAGAGACAAATTAAATTGTGAAAAGGGCTGCTATGTGATACCATATTGTGAAAGGGCTTGTATAAAACTAAACTTAAAACTTATTTAAACAAACTAAACATTTCAACCGAATGTTCCTATCGCATCTACTTGATATAGAAGTCTGATTTGGATGCAATTTAGTCAACAAATGAGGGACGATTAGAAATGCAGTTCGCGTGAATTTGGTCGAAATCGTTCGATAGACACGAAAATTTTCATGTCAAGTATTTTAACCGATTATTCCTATGGCAGCTATATGTACTATATAAATAGAAGTCCGATTTGAATAAAAGTTGTTCAGCATATAGGAAGTTTTAACAAATGGATACTGTGAAAATTTGTTAAAAATAGCTCAATCGACACTGAAAATTTGGATACTAAGTGTAGTCAGCGCATTTCACCGATTGTTCCTATGGCAGCCATATGATATAGTAGTTCGATTTGGATGAAATTTGGTCAATAGATGGGACACAATTAGAAATTCATTCTGCGTGAATTTCGTTTAAATCGGTCAATAGACACCGAAAATGTTCATACTAAGCATTTTCAACCGATTGTTCCTATGGGAGCTATATGATATAGTAGTTTGATTTGGATGAAATTTGGTCAATAGATGGGACACAATTAGAAATTCATTCTGCGTGAATTTCGTTTAAATCGGTCAATAGACACCGAAAATGTTCATACTAAGCATTTTCAACCGATTGTTCCTATGGGAGCTATATGATATAGTGGTCCGATTTGGATGAAATTTGGTCAACAGATGAAGGACAATGAGAAATACATTCTCCGTGAATTTCGTTGAAATCGGTCAATAGACACCGAAAATGTTCATACTAAGCATTTTCAACCGATTGTTCCTATGGAAGCTATATGATATAGTGGTCCGATTCGGATGAAATTTGGTCAACAGTCGAAGAACGATTATTAATGCATATAGCGTGAATTTGGTTGAAATCGGTCAATAGACACCGAAAATGTTCATACATTTCGTTTCATTTCATGCATTTCAACTTTTTTTTTTTTTGGTTTTTTTTTTTTTTTTTTTTTTCTTTCTTTTTTTTTTTTTTTTATTTTTTTCCTGGGGGGAGAATCCCCTTTTTTACCAGTTTTTATAAGATTGCTTTAAAACTGGGGGACTTGTTCCCAAAAAAACAGGGGGGGAGACGGACAGACGGGATTTGGATGAAATTTGGTCAATAGATGGGACACAATTAGAAATTCATTCTGCGTGAATTTCGTTTAAATCGGTCAATAGACACCGAAAATGTTCATACTAAGCATTTTCAACCGATTGTTCCTATGGGAGCTATATGATATAGTAGTTTGATTTGGATGAAATTTGGTCAATAGATGGGACACAATTAGAAATTCATTCTGCGTGAATTTCGTTTAAATCGGTCAATAGACACCGAAAATGTTCATACTAAGCATTTTCAACCGATTGTTCCTATGGGAGCTATATGATATAGTGGTCCGATTTGGATGAAATTTGGTCAACAGATGAAGGACACTGAGAAATACATTCTCCGTGAATTTCGTTGAAATCGGTCAATAGACACCGAAAATGTTCATACTAAGCATTTTCAACCGATTGTTCCTATGGAAGCTATATGATATAGTGGTCCGATTCGGATGAAATTTGGTCAACAGTCGAAGAACGATTATTAATGCATATAGCGTGAATTTGGTTGAAATCGGTCAATAGACACCGAAAATGTTCATACATTTCGTTTCATTTCATGCATTTCAACCGATTGTTCCTATGGGAGCTATATGATATAGTAGTCCGATCTGTCCGATTTTTACAAATGATCTGCGTGCAGAGAGAATACACATCTGTACCAAGTTTCATTAAGATAGCTTTAAAACTGAGAGACTAGTTCGCATAGAAACAGACGGACAGACGGACAGACGGACATGGCTATATCGACTCGGCTGTTGATGCTGATCAAGAATATATATACTTTATGTGGTCGGAAACGCCTCCTTCAATGCGTTACAAACTTCGTGACAAAAACAATATACCCTCTGCAAGGGTATAAAAATAAAATTTATATGTACATTTTGAATTGATGTTTAAAAATAATTAATTTAGTAATTCTCATTGTCAGCATTCGAACCTACGACCCTTAGGCAACGATTTCACATCGCGCCGCAACTGTACCATTCGCACCAAGCGCCACTTTCAAGCACATTCCGCTTATTCGCATTTACATGTTATACATACAAGTACACTCGTTTGAAATTATGTGTATGCACATATGTATGTATGCGTGCCTAGCACTGGTCGGCACGGCAGCGTCGCAGCGTCTGCGAGCAGCGCTGACGTCACAAAGGCGGCGAAATTGCAGCTAAATTACATAAACTTTCTAACGTTCTAACGTTTTTTGTTAATTGACGGATTTTAACGCCGCTTGGAATATAGTTTGATATGATTTTCCTAATTTTAATTAATTAATTACAACACTGTACAATTTGACTAAATGCCCTAAATCCTGAAAATTTTGAGCTTGAAATTTTGAAAGTTTTTTAGCTTATATGAGAAAAGGGGGCGTGGCAGGCCAAAATTTTGAATGACATTGCATTAAGGCTGTATCTAGCAACCGAAATGGTGTTCCTAAGTGCCATAGTTACTGAATTATTGGCCTAAAACTACATTTTTTTTCGAGGTGTGTCTGGTTTTGGGCTCATTGCGGGGGCGGTAAGGGGCGTGGCAAAAATTTGATATAAACTTAACCTGCCTGACTTAATAACGGACTTTCATTATAAATTTGGTGGCTCTAGCTTTTGTAGTTTAAAAGATCCAGGTGCTCATATGGACGGACGGACAGACAGACGGACAGATTAGGTTTGTCAGAAGCGAAATGTGCGTAATATGCAAAAGGAGGCGTGGCAGACCCCATAAAGTATATATATTCTTAATCGCATAAACAGACGAGTCGATATAGCAATGTTCGTCTGTCCATCTTTCCGCTGTCCGGATAAAAACCTATATCTTTAGACCGCGTACTCTAAAAAAAAGTGTAGAGGCGGGTATTAGGTTTGTCAGAAACGAAACATGCATAACAGGCAGAAGGAAGCTTTTGCGACCCCTTAAAGTATACATATTCTTGATCAGCACCAACTGCCAAGTCTGTCCGTCTTTCTGACTATCTGTCCGTCTTTCTGACTGTCTGTCCGTGCGTATGAACACCTGGATCTTTTAAACTACAAAAACTAGAGACACAAAATTTAGAATGGAAGTTTGTTATCTTCGCGAGCAGATCAAGTTTATTTCAAATCGCAATCCGCAATAAGCAAAAAACAAGACACACCTCGTAAAAAATACTATGTTTAAGGAAATTATCTCAGTACTTATCTTAGGAGCACCAATTCTGGTATGAAAGTTCCTTAATGCAATGCCATTCAAAATTTTGTGCTGCCATGCATGCCCCCTTTTCTTATATGAGCTAAAAAACTTTTAAACTTGTAAGTGATGCCCGAGTTAGAAGGCAAGTAAGCGATTAACAAAGGTAGAGTTGCCAGACGCTCACATTCGGCTGTCCTGAATACTCGAGGCGTCCTCGCTCGAAAGTTGAGATGGAGGATTCAGTTCATTCTCATCGTCGTCATCCGGTTCATCGTATTCGCATGGCGGCAGTTGACACTAGGGCTTCAATTTGTCGGAAGCGAATATAAATTTATAATGGCGCTGCTTGCGTTGGGTGTT
>JAECXC010003858.1:0-12904 GCA_018152125.1 Drosophila dunni | reverse complement strand
GCCAGTGTGGACAAACGGGCCACGTTGCAGCAAAGTACATAAGCCCGGTGGACTGCCCGAATTGCCGCTTTAAGTGGCTGCTTCAGGAGCCGTATTCGAACGAAACTGGCCGAATCACATGATTCCCATCCGGGATGAGAGTGTTCGGCAGTTAGCTTTTCGATGGGCGCAGAAGAAACGCCGCTGATATCGTCGACGACCCAGGAGCCATCTGCCTACCAGTTGAGTCGCTTATCACCGAGGCTGGAGTATGCGTGAGGGTCACTGGTAGAAATGGCTCTATCTACCTGACCTCACTGTACTGTCATGCACAGGCTGAATTGACAACGCGGGACCTAATATATATGGATGCCTTACTGCTACAGGCGAGCAGTACTCCGGTCATCCTATGCCTGAACGCGAATGCTGTATCCGAATGCGAATGCTGTATTCGTAGGCAGTTGAACTACACTCGGGGTGAGCAACTGGGGGACTGGATCGACGGTAGCGTCCTTAATCAATTTAGCGAGGTGTTTACATTCGACAATCGCAGTGGACAGAGCGATATCGACGTGACAATTGCCAATACGTGAGCCGTCCACGGATAAAGTTGGGAGCACATATGCTCATGTACCGTCCTGGAAACTCAACAATGCGAATTGGCGACTGTTCGACTCGGAGCTGGTAGAGGAAGTCCTGGAGCACCTTCCCTTGGAGGATATCAGGAATTCGCCGTTGGACTCCTCGGTGTCTGCCCTACGCCCTGCCGTGCAGTCCGTGTGCGACAGGATGCAAGCGGCAGGCCCCGGGAAAGGTGAAGTGGTGGACCACAGAACTTATTACCAAACGCCAAGAGGTCAGGATGCGTGCCAGGAAGCCATCTTGTGGTGAAGATTCTTTTGCGGCAGGAGGGATAGAATGACCAGCAGATTTGGAGAGGTTGACGTAGAGGTAACTCGAGGCTATCCGCAAGGATCTACAGTGGGCCGTTCATTTGGACCATGATGGATGTGCTGCTCCAACGCTTGGAGCCCTTGTGTGTCTTCAGCGCATACGCCGACGATCTGCTGGTTCTCGTCGACGGAAGGTCGAGAGCCGAACTGGAGAGACGAGGAGAGGAGCTGTTGTCCGTCGTGGGAACTTGGGGAGCCGAGGTCGGAGTCTCGATCTCAACCAGCAAGACGGCAATGATGATGTTGAAGGGGAGATTGGCCGCTTCCAGGCCACCCCTGGTACGATTTGCAGGAACAAGTCTGTCGTACGTCACGCAGTACCGGTACCTTGGCATCACAGTCGGCGAGAAATTGAATTTTCAACTGCACATCGCAGGATTGCGAGCAAAGCTATATCTTATGGTATTGGGTTTTAATGTATAATCGCAAATCGTAGTACGAGAGGAACCGCAGGTGCGGATCAATGGCACAATATTTGTTCGAGCGAACAGTGGTATGACGCTACATCAGTTTAATTATGCCTGAACGCCTCTGAGGTCGTATCCGTAATATGGGGCAATTTGCATTGTATGGCTTCTAAACCATTAAAAGTTTATTATTTACTTAATAGACGACAATGGCTGTGGTGCCAATGTTACACATAACATAGTAAATTGGGAGGATCTCCGATCACCTGATGCCATGCTAGTTATATTTTTTAAATACCCTTGCAGAGGGTATATTGTTTCTGTCAAGAAGTTTGTAACCCATTTGAGGAGGCGTTTTCGACCATATAAAGTATGTTAATTTTCGATTAGCATCAACAGCTAAATTAATATAGCAATGTCCGTATGTCCGTCTATCTGTCCGTCTGTCTGTCCGTCTGTCTTTCCGTCTGTTTCTATGCGAACTGATCTCTCAGTTTAAGAGCTATCTTAATGAAACATGGCACACATGTGTAATCTCTCTGCACGCAGATCATTTGCAAAAATCGGACAGATCGGACCACTATATCATACAGCTCCCATAGGAACAATCGGTTGAAATGCTTTGTTTGAAAATTTTCGGTGTCTTTTGACCGATATTTACGAAATTCACAGAGAATCAATTTCGTTTCGCATTTCCAATTTCTAATCCCATCTGTTGACCAAATTTCATTTAAATCGGACTTCTGTATCATATAGCTGGAATAGAAATAATTGGTGATTGAAACCAAATTAAAGCAATATTTATGAGGATTTTAATCTTCGGTTTTAATCTTCGGCGAGCCAAAAATAACCGTTTTTTTTTCTTGTTTTTTTTTTTTTTTTTTTTTTTTGTTTGTCGATTACAATCTGTACTGGTGGACAACCAGTAAATTATTTAGCTTGTCAGTAGTGGGGGATTACAATAAGTGAACATTGACGGTGGTTTAAAATGTGTTTGGGTAAATAATTACATTTAGAGTGTGTGGGGGACTATACAATGGAGAATGGGAGGTCCAGCGCTGTTGCCAAGGAGGATGATCGCTGTACGGTTGGTGTGTCTATCCAGGCGTTCTAAGTAATTGGTAGACAGTCTGGCTACTTCCTGCTGCACAAAAGGGTTTAGATATTGGCGCTGGATATCAGGATCAGGGCCTTGTTTTAGAAGCGCTGTATGATAACCCGATTGGAGGCATTAGTGGTGCCCCAAATCGGGATACTATATGTCCATATGGGTTATATCGCCTTGTAAATGACGAGTCTTACTCTTAATTTTAGCTTCGATTTTTTGCCCAGTAACCAGTGGTATTTTTTCATCTTCGCTTCCATCCGTTTTCTTGTAGAGAGTAGGTGGGGGCTTCCATGTGTGTCTTTTGTCGAGTAGGAGGCCTAGGTATTTGGCTGTTTCACTGGCAGGATTCAAGTTGGACCGGGGGGGCAGGTTTCTCTTCTTAGTGTGAAGGTTGTGTGTGTGGATTTTTCGGCGTTGACCATGGTGGTGCATCTAATCAGGCATGTGTTGACTTGATCGATCTTCCTCTATATTGTGTTGGAGGCGGTATGTTACGATGGGCATATCGTCCTTGTAGAGCATGTAAAACACTGGTCCCAATACGCTTCCTTGAGGGTCTCCAGCTCTGACCACTTTAATGGCAGATTTTTCATCACCGCGTTTCACTTAGAAGCTTCTACCGACGACAAAAGATTTTAGAAGCATGTAGTAGGGAGTGGGGATAGCTGACTTGAATTTGAACAGTAGTCATATGTGCCAGACGCGGTCAAAGGCCTGTTTCACGTCTATAAAAAACCGCTGTGCAGTACTTCTTTTCCTTGTAAGCTTCCAGTATTTTCTCCACAATTCTGTGGCACTGCTCTGGTGTCCCGTGATAGGGGATCAAGCCGGCCTCCTCCAGTATTGGGCGTACTCTTCGCAAAAGTAGTTTCTCGACTACTTTGGAGAGTACCGCCAAAAGACTTATCGGCGATATTAGGCGAGATAAGCTCCAGGCTTCCCAGGTTTTTGTATCAGGATGATTTCGGCGCATTTCCACTGGGTCGGAAAAAGTCCTAGCTGTTAACATTTGTCTAGTCCATACTGCGGAAGGGCTTTGATGGCTGGAACATCGACTCCATCAAATCCAGGCGACTTGAATACCTTGAGCTTACTAATTTCTGCTGTATTGGGAGAGCCATCTGATATGGAACGTCAAGTCCGCCGTCGTGTTAGCATCCTCGTTAGATCACCTTGAAAAGGGGTGAAAGTGTCGTTCAGGTGATCTGCGAATGCCGCGGCACTTTCGCTGTCGTATTTGCACCACTCTGCAATTTTAACTGGCTCTATGTTGAACGCTGGCCTATTGATACTTTTTGTGAGCCTCCAAATATCGGTGACCTGTATCGACTTCTTCCATATACTGATGAAGGGATTGCCTTCTCAGGTAATAGAGGAGCTCCTTCAGTTCTTTTGCCGCTCTGTTGAACTCTGTTTTATCCCTGGGTTTGCGAGAAATATGCCAGTTACGACGGAGACGGCTTTTCTCAGCAACCAATAAAGCGATTTCCGGCGCCCAAAGGATGTCGCTTTGTGGGATCTGGGAGGAGGAGTGGCATTAGAAACAGCATCGTGGATTTCAATGTTGAGTTTCTCGACGGCGCAGTCCAGTTTATCGTTGCTTGTTATTGCGACATCTGGATCCAGGCTGTTCTGTAACCATTGGTTGTATAGATGAACGTTAGTTCTCGGTTTGAACAGTCTGCTCCTCTTGGAGTGTGTGCAGACAGGTATGTTGACCAGAAGTTTGACAGCACTGTGGTCAGAGAACTGGTCGATAGCGTTGCCAGTGACGATTTTTGACTCACAATTCCTTTGGAGATTGCTCTCTCCAGCACATCTGTGATCTTGTCGGTGTGCCAGTAAGTAGATGCGCCGTCAGAGTGGCTGTCAAGACAGCTCTCAGTTATACACTTTACAGTGCCCTGCCTCTGGGACTTAGGTTGTCTAGGGTGTTGGGGATTTTGCCTGGCCAAATGTTGTGTCTTGCCGCAGCTATAGTTATGTCACCTGTTGGCCAGATTACTCTGATCTTAGCGCATTGGACACAGTCCTCTTGGGCTGGCACTTCAATGTACTTTATACCGCTTCTTATGATGACTGCCTCTCCTCCGCGGGCGGTGCCGTTCGGGTGGTTCACGAATATCATGTCGTAGCCATTTATGCTGAAGTGGGAGAAGTGGGTTTCAGAGGTGAGAAGAATGTCCACGCTTCTAGTTTTCAGGTAGTGCTCTAACTTCGGCCTACAGAGAGCGCAGCAAGCTGGGGCATCACGCTTAGTGCATTCAGTTGAGAGGTGGTCTTGTCCACATTTCACGCACATATGAGGTAGCTTGCAGTAGCGTATGGAGTGCCCCAGCCCTTGGCAATGATAGCACTGCAGCACGTCTTTATTTTTGACCGGGGGCTCGACTTTGACAACGCATTTTCATAAACAAGTGATGGCGAAGGAGTCTTTGTTGTTGCTGGCTGGTTCTAGGTTGACAAAGACATTGACATAGGCTTTTTGTTGTTGCAGCTGATGGGGTTCTTGATCTTGAGCCCGCGTACGGCATGTCATTTGGAAGCTAGATCGTCCTTTATGCTTGACGGGTCTGTAGAGTGGTGGAGCCCCTTGATGATATACGGTAGGCACGCTCATCTTTCGGTTGGAATGATTAATACCCGATTCCGTTTTCATTGAGGTAGGCCTTGAGCTTGGGAAAACTTTCCTTGTCGGAAAGGTTTAACCGGACACTGCTGTCATTGCAAGACTTATAGTCGAACTTGAGGTAACCTATAGCCAATGCAACGTCAGTGATCAGACCTATAATTTTGCTCACATCTGGGATGAAAATGGGTGACGGCTTGATCTGCTTAACTGAAGCAGACGGCTGGGCCGGTTGGTGGTGGATCAATCGTCGTTTCCATTTTGACTTCATCAAGCGCTGAAAACGTGTTTTCGTTGATAGAGCTATTTAAATAGTTAAGCAGCACAATAACAGTTTTGTGACACGTTTTCTCGAAGTCGGCCACTTTATTTAAGCCTTTTCCTTACATTATGATTTTCATTACTAACGCACCAAATTCTTTTAATAACCATGCCGACAAGATATTGCACAAGATATTTCTTTCTCATGTGACATATCCCGCGCGACACAACTCCCTATATAGGTTTTGTGACACGATTTCTCAAGACCAAGCCTTTATATAATATTCAGCATGTGTTATTAACAACATCTCGCCGATTTAAAAATATTTGTATCATATCGCACTACCACAATTTATTATTTTTGCCAACTTTTCAAGACATATATTATTTCATATGACATTATCATTTCTCATTATTTATATTATTTATTATTGCTTCGCACCGCTATAATATCGCACTGCTATACTTTAATATTTTTGCCAACTTTTCCATTTTTCTTTCTTATTAGACCCCGTATTCTAAAAAAGAGTAGAGGGGTTTGTTAGGTTTGTCAGAAGCGAAATGTGCGTAACAGAAAGAAGGAGGCGTGGCCGACCCCATAAAGTATATATATTCTTGATCAGCACCAACAGCGGAGTCGATATATCAATGTCCGTCTGTCCGTCTGTCGTCTGTCTGTCTGTCTGTCCGTCTGTCTGTCCGTCCGTCCGTATGAACACCTGGATCTTTTAAACTACAAAAGCTAGAGCCACCAAATTTATAATGAAAGTCCGTTATTAACCTACGCAGGTTAAGTTTATTTTAAATTTTTGCCATGGCCCTTACCGCCCCCCAATGAGCAAAAAACATACACACCTCGAAAAAAATGTAGTTTTAGGCCAATAACTCAGTAACTATGGCACTTAGGAACACCATTTCCGGTAAGCAGGTTGCTAGACACAGCCTTAATGTAATACCATTCAAAATTTTGGCCTGACACGCCCCCTTTTGTCATATAAGCTAAAAAACTTTCAAAAATTCAAGCTCAAAATTTTCAGGATTTAGGGCATTTAGTCAAATAGTACAGTGTTGAAATTAATTAAATTAAAATAAGGAATATCATTTCAAACTATATTCCAAGCGGCGTTAAAATCCGTCAATTAACAAAAAAGTTAGAACGTTAGAAAGTTTATGTAATTTAGTTGAAATTTCGCTGCATATGTGACGTCAGCGCTGCTCGCAGACGCTGGAACGCTGGAACGCTGCGACGCTGCCGTGCCGACCAGTGCTAGGCACGCATACATACATATGTGCATACACATAGTTTCAAACGAGTGTGTACTTGTATGTATAACATTTAAATGCGAATAAGCGGAACATGCTTGAAAGTAGCGCGTGGTGCGAATGGTAGAGTTAAGGCGCGATGTGAAATCGTTGCCTGAGAGTCGAAGGTTCCAATGCTGGCAATGAGAATTGCTAATTTAATTATTTTTTAAATATCTGTTCAAAATATACATATAAATTTTAATTTTTAAATTTCGTTATAAAATTTAAATTTAAATTAAATACAAATGCGCATTATTATGGGAGTACGGGGTCATTTACAGTCGGCACGATCGACTGTAGCCTTTATTACTTATTATGTTGGTATTTAGAGTGACTCAAGTTTGGTTTGTTTTACGTTTACACATTACGCCATTACGTCATTTTATATAAAGAATGTTGCGTTTACCAAATGTAAGTGCATGCTAAGAAATGAGCACTTGCACTCGCTAGTTTTACTTACACATATTTCGTAGAAAAATAAAAAATAAAAATTTATATATTTTTAATACCATCATATTTGATAAGAATATGTAGTGGCAGCCTATCTAGATATTAAGCAAGAATTTGATCGGGAATGGCATGATGGGCTCTTGTTAAAGTTGAAAGTATACTTCCGCCGCAACTGTACACAATAATGCGTAGCTACCTAATGAACAGGATGTTTACGGTGGTATCGTCTGATGTGGAATCCTCTATTCGTAAAATTAGAACTGGATTTCCACAAGGCATGATATGCCTACTGAAAATACATTACTTAATCAAAATCCTGAAAATGTTTTATTTCCTACATTTGCGGATGATACAGCAATATTGACAAGTAGTACTTCGTTGCAAGATGCTAGGTTACTTCAAAATTATATTTACGCATTTGAGGAATGGGCTGTGTCCTGGAATATTGGCATTAATGCTTGAAAATGAAACCTTTGCTTTACGACCTGGCTACTGTCCAGTTATATCCCTTCATTGTGAAAATTGCAAATACCTTGGTGATTATTAAGACAGAAACCTTACATTTCAAAAGCATAAATCAAGCATAACCAAAGGCCTCTCAGCGAGATTGAAGAAAATGTACTGGTTTCTCAAAGGCACAACTAAGTTTTCGCTGAAACATAAGGTATTAATTTACAAAATCATATTTGCCTCATCCTGGAGATATGATCTCCAAGTATATGGAATTGCTGCCAAGTCAAACTTGGCGAAAATTGGAATTTTCCAGGCTAAGTTTCTGAGGATGATCTCTCGAGCGCCTTTGGTACATGTGCACTGCAGGTCTTGAGAGTAGGAGACATTTTAAACAAACAGACTTATGCCTATATATCAAGACTGAGGAACCATACAAATATCTGTGATAATTTTTTAAAGATTGCACTGTTGGTTTTGCTGCTCAGAACTTGTTGACGCCTAGAAAAAAAAGTCTCTTGAACGGGGTAGCGGCGTTCTCACACAAAAGTGCTACAACACGTCGGAACGATCTGTTGGTTTAGATAAATTTCCTAGTGACTTATAGGAAATAAATCAATGATTAAATAGGAAATAATTCAACACTTGATTATAAAACTTCAAATAAAACTTTATTTGAATTTTTCACTAACACAAATAAATAGTAAACCATTCAGCGAATAATTATTCAGCTTATACCACTGTCAATACTAGGTATCTTGTGCTGTGATTTATACATACATTTTATTGAACAGAGGAAATTCAGGTAAACCGCAAATTGGTTGCTTTGGTTTGTTTAATTTACACAGCAATAGACACTTTGTTATGCATCCCTCACTTAAATATTTGCTGAATAACTTCCTTTCTAATACTTTCACTTACTTTGCTTCTCGCTTTCCTCCCTCTCACCCTACAACTCCCACTCTCTTTTCAAGTTATTTAACCACTGGGCTGTCTGTGTCAACTGCAGTCAGCTCCGAAATTTCTCCTGGCATGAATCATGATCTCTATGTAAATGAAACTTTCCAATCATGAATCATTAAACTATGCCAACAACTGTAAAGTTTTTGCCAGCAAATTAAAAGTGTGCCCCAAAACAATTTAGATCTAAATTCAAGTAAACGTCAAGACAAATCATGAAAAAGCATACAGACTCAAAAACAAATACTCTGTGCTAATAAAAAAGGTTTAGTTCTAAAGATTTGCTTATTGAAAAAACAAATGAGCAAAGAAATTTAAATAAATATGCAATAGAATCAGTATTGTCCTTTTATCGTAGATATGAAGGAAACTAAGTGGGTAGATTTGACCAGTTTGTAATTAAACTAAAAGACCACGTACCCCTTCTAGTAAACTTTACACCTATGGGAAATTCTCACTTGTAAAACGTAAAATTCTTACTGCGAACTTCCCATTGAACGAAGGATGTAGTACCAAAGTCTTTCCTAATTCAGTAGTGAATTTCCTGAATTTCCTCTGTTCAGAATTTAAGTACTACTAAATTAATTTCCAATAGGGTCGTTCATATTCTCCTTTTCTTCTTAGCCCTTATTCTTCTGACCATGCAAATATTCTTATACTCACACTTCTACTTGTATTCTAACAGCTGATTGAGTATGTTCGTGTGATGCCTGGGCTACTAATAAATAGTTTTTGGTGTTGAATGTTTAATACAAAACGGATTTAATACATACTGACTTTAATTAACAAATAAGTTGAAGTACCTTAGTAAAGTTTCACCGACCCTGATATACTCTGTAGCTTCCCCAATATGCTGTTCAAGTAGAACAAGTTCAGAACATGTTTCTTATACCCAAGATACAGGGTATTTTATAAATTAAAGCAACCACCACAAATATTCTGGGAAGTAAATCGATTTAGCTCGAGATTTAAGCCTCTTAAATTTAAGTGCAGTCTGGCAGAAAGCAGCCCAGGATACTGATACTTTTGGCAATCCTTGATGATTTGAGCATCACTTTGATGTGATATGAATTAGGGATTGGTCAAATGCATTTATCCTGCTTTCAGGTGTGCAATTGGGCTGAGAACGGGAAGTGAAGCTTCTCTTGACCATTTCAGCTTGACTTTGACCCAAGTCGAGAGGTCCAATATCTTTGACTCGAGTCGACTCGACTCGACTCGACTGAACAAAGAATGCTAATTTGACATTATATGTATTTTCGGAATGTCTGATTGCATGGACCTGGCCAATTTGCATTTGGCAAACACCTTGGCTAAAAAGGACGCTCTTTTTGGGTTACATTTGATTGCTTTGATGTATGGCCATCGATTGGATTTTCATTTTTCTTTTCATTTTCAGTCTGCTTTTTGTTCTGCTTTTGATTCGGATTCAGAATAGCATTTACCATTGATTTTGATTTGTTGTGGTTTGAATGCCGCCACATTAATTTTGCAGCAGCTTATTACTCTGCTATCGATTTAACAGTGAGCGTTTAATGCTTACGTTCACTACGGACTTACCCATTGAAACTAGCGAGGCGAATAGCAACGAGAGGGAGAGTGGCAGAGGGACAGAGTATGTCTCGTTGCACCCAGAGTGTGGCATGCAACTATCGCCATTTGCCACATGCCTCATGAAACAACTACTAGTGCTAAAAAGCCCAGCTGCTCCTAGCAGCTCAGAGCTTATGACTTTGTCAATCCGAACAAACGCCTGAAATCAAGAGCTTAAAACTGTTTACAGGTCCTGGAAATGCCTTTCTCCGCCCACTAAAAATACAAAAAATATAAATATAAAAATTTGTTTAATTTTAAGTTTCTTTTATTTTTGACTATTTAAATTATCAACTATTGGGCACACAACACTCGGATAGCCGTACTCCAGCAGTAGTTAGATCGTTGTTGTTGAAAATAAAACTCAACAAAAATAAACGCAACTCGAACGATCAAAGAGCGTGGCAAAAATTTAAATTAAGCTTGATCTACCTGCATATTACGTTATAAGACGCAAGAAGATTATAAGACCCTTTGGCGCAGTGGACAGCGCTTTGGACTTCTAACCCAAGGGTCGCGGTTTCGATCCCCGCAAGGCTTGTTTTTTCAAAAACAGTTTTTGAAATAACATTTTTTTTTTGAAAAAAAAAAAAAAACACTTCAGCAAACTCAAACCGGCAGTGTGCAAAGCTCATTAAACTAAACGTGCGTGGCAGAAAACGCTTGTCCTGAAGTAAATGTAGAGGATTATTCAGATTTAATTGAATCCGAAATTGCCGATTTACAGAAAGCCCATGCAAAGTTAACATGCTGGAAGAAAAAGGGCATATTTGGGAAAACTGTCTCCAAGATAGGAGAGTTTTTTGTTATGGATGTGGCACTCCCAATGTATATAAGCCACAATGCACAAAATGTATCCGTAGGCAGACGAAAAACCGACAGAAGGGAGCATCCAAAAACAGTCGGATGCCCCCAAAGATGTAGACACAGTGACAGAAAAAGTTTTTTTTAAAAGATAACACTGCTAAAAGGCGAACGTGTTCCAATGAACAAGGCACACCTAGAGTAGGTTTATGTTTTCTTCGTCCTGAAGACAAACTTGAAAAATATTTAGATGTAAGAAAAAGAATATTTAATGAAGTAGGTTCTGTAAAGAATAAGCGTATTATAAGGTTGAAAAATTATTATAGCAATATTAAGAATAGTCATAATTTGTTAGTTTTTACTATCTTTAGTGATCCCAAAGGAATATACCAAATTAGGTTTGTTAGATACTGGTGCAAATATAAGTTGCATAGGATCTACATTGGCACAAACCAATTTCTAATTGTCATTTCTTCAAGCCTATCAAATCGAGTCCGAAAACTGCTGATGATAATATTCAGTCAGCACTTGGAATTTTAACAAGTAAGAAAGGCAACAGTCGATCGAGCCGACTGTAAAAGACCCCGTTCTCCCATAGTAATGCGCATTTGATTTAATTTGAATTAAAATTTTATAAAGAAATTTAAAAATTAAAATTTATATGTATATTTTGAATTGATATTTATACAAGAAAGAAAAGTACAGTCGAGCACGCCCGACCGTGTAATACTCTCTGCATTTTAATCACGATATTAAAATCGGTATCAAGATATTACAATATATAGTACTTGCATTAAAACACATTGAAACAAAAACAATCTAAGCATAATCACACATCTGTACATATGTTTGTTTGTATGCGAATACACATACGTTTGACATTATATGTGTTCATAACTGTATGTATGGGTGGCCACACAGGCAGCGGAGACGTTTCTGTCTCGCTTGCACTCGCTAGTGATATTGCTCGAACTTGTAGCTCTTACCATCTCTGAAATCTATTTGTTAATACGGACAGACAGACAGACAGACGGACAGACGGACATGGCTATATCGACTCGGCTTGTGATGCTGATCAATAATATATATACTTTATGGGGTCTGCCACGCCTCCTTCTGCCTGTTACATACTATTGTACAAGCCCAATATACTCTTGCAGAGAGTATCAAAAAAATTAAATTAGCAATTCTCATTGCCAGCATTCGATCCTACGACCCTCAGGCAACGATTTCACATCGCACCGCAACTCTACCATTCGCACCACGCGCCACTTTCAAGCATGTTACGCTTATTCGCATTTACATGTTATACATACAAGTACACACTCGTTTGAAATTATGTGTATGCACATGTGTATGTATGCAGCGTCGCAGCGTCTGCGAGCAGCGCTGACGTCACACAGGTAGCGACGTTTCAGCTAAATTACATAAACTTTCTAACCTTCCAACTTTTTTGTTAATGGACGGATTTTAACGCCGCTTGTAGGACAGTTTGATATGATATTCCTCTACACGAATAATTAATTACAAATACTGCACTATTTGACTAAATGCCATAAATCCTGGTTTGAAGTTAAAAAGTTTTTTTTAGCTTATATGAGAAAAGGGGGCGTGGCAGCCCAAAATTTTGAATGACATTACATTAAGGCTGTCTCTAGCAACCTGCTTATCAGAAATGGTGTTCCTAAGTGCCATAGTTACTGAGTTATTGGCCTAAAACTAAATTTTTTTCGAGGTGTGTCTGGTTTTTTGCTCATTGCGGGGGTGGTAAGGGGCGTGGCAAAAATTTGAAATAAACTTAACCTGCCTGACTTAATAACGGACTTTCATTATAAATTTGGTGGCTCTAGCTTTTGTAGTTTAAAAGATCCAGGTGTTCATACGGACGGACGGACGGACAGACAGACGGACATTGCTATATCGACTCGGCTGTTGATGCTGATCAAGAATATCAACACTTTATGGAGTCGGCCACGCCTCCTTCTGCCTGTAACGCACATTTCCG
>JAECXC010003851.1:0-13226 GCA_018152125.1 Drosophila dunni | reverse complement strand
ACAATCGGTTGACAATGCTTAGTATGAACATTTTCGGTGTCTATTGACCGACTTCAACGAAATTCGAGTAGAATGTATTTCTCATTGTCCCCCATCTGTTGACCAAATTTCATCCAAATCGGACCACTATATCATATAGCTTCCATAGGAACAATCGGTTCAAATGCTTAGTATGAACATTTTCGGTGTCTATTGACCGATTTCAACGAAATTCACACAGAATGTATTTCTCATTGTCCCCCATCTGTTGACCAAATTTCAAATCGGACTACTATATCATATAACTAGCATAGAAATAATTGGTTAAAAAAAAAATTAATGCAAATATTCATGACTGCAAGGTGTTTAGTCTTCGCGAGCGAAGCTAAGACGTTTTTTCCTGTTTTTGGCGTTTTTTTTAGTCGTTCTAGACGATTTTGGACCTTATTTTGGAATCACCACATTTTAAGTTTTGATATTGATTTTCTCTGTGAAAACTCAACCGATTTTTAATTGGAATACAATTTACATTTACTCTAGTTCAAAATAATTATGGTTTCGACAATTTAAAATGTTTTTCAACTTTTTTTGTTTTTCCAGTTTTAGGCGTTTCTAGTCATTCTAGACTATTTTGGACCTTGTTTTGGAATCACCAAATTTAAATCTTTGATGTTGATTTATAATTATGATTACGACAATTTAAAAATTTTTTTTTCCTCTTTTTGTTTTTTTGCGTTTCTAGTCGTTCTGGACGATTTTGGACCTTATTTTGGAATCACCACATTTCAAGCTTTGATCTCGATTATCTCTGTAAAAACTCAACCGATTTTTAATTGGAATACAATTTACATTTACTATACTTCAAAATAATTATTATTTCGACAATTTAAAATGTTTTTCAACTTTTTTTGTTTTTTAATTTATAGGCGTTTCTAGTCATTCTAGACTATTTTGGACCTTATTTTGAAATCACCACATTTCAAGCTTTGATCTTGATTTTCTCTGTGAAAACTCAACCGATTTTTAATTGACATACCATTTATATTTACTCTACTTCAAAATAATTATGATTTCGACAATTTAAAATTTTTTTCAACTTTTTTTGTTTTTCATTTTTAGGCGTTTCTAGTCATCCTAGACGATTTTGGACATTATTTTGGAATCACTACATTTCAAGCTTTGATCTTGATTTATAATTATGATTTCGACAATTTAAAATTTTTTTTTCCTATTATTTGTTTTTCCATTTTTATGCGTTTCTAGTCATTCTAGACTATTTTGGACCTTATTTTGGAATCACCACATTTAAAGTTTTGATCTTGATTTTCTCTGTGAAAACTCAACCGATTATTAATTGGAATACCATTTATATTGACTCTTCTTAAAAATAATTATGATTTCGACAATTTAAAATGTTTATCAACTGTTTTTGTTTTTTAAATTTTTGGCGTTTCTAGTTGCTCTAGTCGATTTTAATTGTTTTTTTCCATTTTTATTCGTTTCTAGTCAACCTACACGATTTTAGACTTTGTTTTGGAATCACCACATTTCAAACTTTGATCTTGATTTTCACAGTGAAAACTCAACCGATTTTTAATTGGGATTCCATATATATTTATTCTACTTCAAAATTATTATGATTTCGACAATTTATAATTTTTTTTCAAATTTTTTTGTTTTTTTTTTTAATTTTTAAGCGTTTTTAGTCGTTCTAGACGATTTTGAACCTGATTTTGGAATCACCACATTTCAAGCTTTGATCTTGATTTATAATTATGATTTCGACAATTTAAATTTTTTTTCAACTTTTTTTGTTTTTCAATTTTAAGGCGTTTCTAGTCGTTCTGTAAGCTTTGATCTTGATTTTCACTGTGAAAACTCAGCCGATTTTTAATTGGAATACCATTTATATTGACTCAACTTCAGAATAATTATGATTTCGACAATTTAATTTTTTTCATTTGTAATGATATATATATCTGGTCACACTTATATTTTTCATATCCGTTCATCTCTCACTTTTGATCTTTGCTCGGTGGTGTGGTGTTGCAGCTGAAAAGAGTACTTAAATTAAATCTTTTAAAATAACAGCAATCATACTACTTCTTCATTTTAATAGAAATAACTTCTGAATTATCGAGGCTAGTTTTTCAACAGTCTTAAAAAATAAATTAATCTTCAGAGTCCGAAGCTGGTCCGACTCCATCTGCTTTGCGGAATTAGCGGACTGGGCTGCCGAAAAATATTCTGCGATTACTGGTCTGATGTTTTCGGGAGCAACCTGTTGTTGTTGGGTGCTCCCGATCGACGGTTTCCGGCTGTCTGTTAAGACAGAATTTACACTGCGGCTTGTACGTGTTTACAGCTCCACAACCATAGTAAAAGATACCACGTTCAGCTAAACAGTTCTCCCAAACATGACCTAACTCTTCGCAATTCCAACATTTGACTTTTGAACCTCGAATGTCGGCAATTTCTACTTCAGCTGAGTCATCAATATCGACATCTGAACATACTTCGTCAACTACAACAGCTGAGCTCTACAGTCAGATTTTCACTCATCTGAACCAAACGACGAAGATGACCTATTGAATGTACAGGTTGATACAACAGTTTTTCTCGATTACTAGGGAGCAAGTTCTTTTTGAGTATTTCCATCAACTCCTCGTCACTAATTTTAATGGCACTCTTGTCTCATAGAAAACTGAAAAGGGTTCAGTAACTTTTTGCATCCGAGATCGAACAAGTTCCATATTCATAAAATCTGAGCGATATTCTTTGTACTGTTGGCGTAAAGCAGCACAAATATTGACCCAAACGATACGATTCACTTGTTTGTGATATCGCTTATACCAATGGCGTGCTTTTCCAGCAAACATAATATGTATGTGCCTACACAAAGCAATGAAGTCACTTTCTAAAGTTTCATCGGTGAGAGACAGAGAGATCCATCGAAAAGAATATTCCACTTTTGAATAGTATCACCAGCTTTGCGTGAGTGAAAAATTGACAATCCACGTAAAGGTACTGTAGGGCTAGGTATATTACAATGAGATGTCTGAGTTTCTACGTGCATGGATGACATTTATCTATTTATAGTTTGTTCGATCATGGTTTGGACAGTTCCATAATCAATCTGAGTATTGGGTCGAGAATTAAGATTTCCAGCAGAACGACCTTTTTTTCCTACCAGTGACGGGTCGCACAGGACGCGCTTCTGCATGATTAGTGCTATGGCTCACATCCTGAGCCGATGAATGAGTTATACTAGCATTTAACGCAAGAGGCAACTGGGTGAGCTGAGCAGCAGCAGCAGACGTAGTCCGCTGATGGGGCTGTAATGCTTTGGCCAGGTTACGAGTAATAACTCTTGAAACCCAGATAGCTTGAGCAGAAGGATCAGCTTGTTTTGAATGTGGGGAACAGTTACCTACCACTAATTTTAAATTTTGTAAATTTATCGATTGCTCACATGTCTGTCTGTCTGCTGTCTGACTGTCTGTCCGTCTGTCCGTATGAACAAACAGATTTCAGAGATGGTAAGAGCGATCACATATTTAGTCAGTCAAAACAAGAATCTTTTTTTTTCGATGCCACGCCCCATTCGCCCACAATGAGCCAAAAACTAGACACACCTCGGAAAAAATCGTTGTTTTCGGCGAATATCTCAGTAACCATGGTACCTAGGATCACCAATTCTGGTATGGAGTTTCTTAGCGACAGTGTAAATGCATTGCCATTTAAAATTTTGGACTGCCACGCCCCTTTTTTTCCCACAATACAAAACAAAAATTCTCAACTTTCGTTCCGTTTTTAGTCATTTGTTCATATAGTACATCATTGTAATTGTATAATTCGAGTGGAGACCAACTATATCAAACTATTATAAAAAGACGCATTGAAATCGGACTACAAACAAGAAAACTAGAAGAGTTATAATATTGATAATTGAACGCCATATCAAGGTATGAGTGCAAGCGAGACAGAAACATACAAGCGTGATCAAACGTTTTCTCTGCTTGTGTGGCCCTTTTCAATTGCTGCATAATTAATTTCATGTTCGTTTAGGGTTCTACTTGCGAAACAAATTGGTTTTTGATTTTGAGACAGAACAGCTCCAATGGTTATGTTACTGGCATCAGTTGTACGACAAAATGGTTTATCGAAATTCGGATAAACTAATATTGGATCTGATGTTATAAGTGTAGTAGGCTACTACCTAGGAACACCCATAATATTAAGTGTACAGTATGTTAACAGCAGGAAAAAGCCGGTCACAATCTCAGAAGTGGGATAGAAATTCACGAAATGGATATAAATATTAACGTGGTGACGGTCATTCAGCTAAAGAAGTGGCTAGATGTGTTGGGATTGCCAACTAAGGGGTCAAAAACTGAACTTGTGGCGCGCATCAATACAGTGCCAGCAGACGAGCGTGGTAGCGTCCCGATGTCAGCGATTGCAGAAGGTGACCCAGTAAGCAGTGAGGAAGACCTTCGGACATGTCAGTGGCAGAACCAACGTAAAGAAATTTCCGAAGGCGAAAACTATTTAAGAGACTTAAGGCGCCAGATCGAGCTAGCAAAAATTACGCTACAAAACATCGATGCAGAATGTTCGAGAACCACAGGCCAACAGCAAAGCGAGCGAGACAACCATAGTGTATGCAGTCAAGAAAGCGTCGGTGACGGCGGCGCCGGCAATGAATTCAAAGAGCAAGCCAGTGACGCGCAGAATAGTGTCGCCAAGACGCATGATGAAATTCAACAGAAAAAAGCGACGAATGAAATTCGTTTCTGTCTCGCTCGCACTCATTAGTGATATTGCGTTCAATTATCAATATTGTAACACTTCTAGTTTTCTTGTTTATAGTCCGATTTTAATGCACCTTTCAGGAATAGTTTGAAATAGTTAGCCTCCACTCGAATTATGCAATTTAAATGCTGTACTATATGAACCAATGCCTAAAAACGGAACGAAAGTTGTTTATGTGAAAAAGGGGGTGGCGGTCCAAAATTTTAAATGGCAATGCATTTAATCTGTCGATAGGAACGCTCCATACCAAAATTGGTACCATGGTTACTGAGATATTCGCCGAAAACAACGATTTTTGCCGAAGTGTGTATAGTTTTTTGCTCATTGTGGGCGAATGGGGCGTGGCATCGACAAAAAAAAAGATTCTTGTATTGACTGACTAAATATGTGATCGATTGACACCAAGCTCGAACTTGTATCTCTTACCATCTCTGAAATCTGTTTGTTCATACGGACAGACGGTCAGACGGACAGACAGACGGACATGGCGATATCGACTCCGCTTTTGATGCTGATCAAGATTATATATACTTTATGGGGTCTACCACGCCTCCTTCTGCCTGTTACATACTTTTGCACAAACCCAATATACTCTTGCAGAGAGTATAAAAAGGAGCCAGTTTTGGCTCCAAATCGCCAAGTGTGGTAACCGTGATTGTAATATCTTGATACCGATTTTAATAATTTAACCGGGAAAAAAATGCAGAGAGTATTATACGGTTGGGCGTGCTCGACTGTACTTTTCTTTCTTGTTATTTTTATTTTATTTACTCTAGCCTTATTTTTATTCCATCCTTAATCATACACTGACGAGCAAAACTGTAACACATGTTCAATGTTACCACTTCAAATATGCAGCCCCTCCAAATGGCATGATGGAGTTGTGGGAGAGAACGAAGGACATTTGGTACTCGATTCCACCTGAAATGGTGCGACTCTACACGAAAAAAATGCCAAACCGCATAAACAACCTTAAAAAAACAAAAGGGCTGAGGACTCGTTATTTTTTTTAAAAAATTCTTCCAGCTTATCAAATGTTTTCACATTTCTACAGAAGAGAGCCAAATATTTCACTAATAAAACAAGACTATGATCTTAATGATGCAGAAAGTAGAAGAGATAATACAGTCCGTTGAAATGGTAACATTGAACATGTGTTACAGTTTTGCTCGTCAGTGTATATGGGTGTGCTTGTGTGTGTATGTGCAAATAGAAGAAAGAAACTAATCAATTATTTTGTAAGGCGGGGTTCTTCCCCCGTCTTACATGGTTTATAAATATAAGTAATATTAATTATAGATTTAAGGAAAATGAAATATTAGCTTTAATTTGTTATTTAGATTTAAGGAAAATGAAGTTTTAGCTTTAAGTTAATGAGTTGGTAGAGTTAATGAGTTATTTGTTAAGAGAAATTCATGAATTAATAATAGTGTTTAAATTATCGAATATATTTTCGATAGGAGCTTAGGGATGCTGGCAGCGCCCTCTGTCGTGGTGGAGTTGTATCAGGACAGCTTTCGCGCTGCTCGATCGAACACGCTGCCAGCACTTTGCGATCGAGAGCCGACAAGAGCAGACGTCAACAGTGAAGCGAAAAGGAGGAAAAACAACTGTAAGTAGAAGAACCGTTAGGGCCGGTGCGACTGTTAGGCGCGACTGCGGTGTGAGAAAAAAATAGGAATAAAAAGAAAACTAAGAATACAAGAAACGAACAACGCGTGTTTAAGTAAGACATTTCTAGTATTGGTTAGTTTCCCTCTATCACATCCCAACTCCCGCTATCTCAGTTTCGTTCGAGGATAGTTGTGACTCTACGGTACCCTGGAGTCACGCTTAACTCGTACGGATCAACGCCGTCTTCCGCTGAGAACCATCGTGGCTTCTTGGTACCCCTGAACCACGATCGGGAACTCGCAAGACGTTCTCTTACCCGACACGTGGCGGCTCGCTGAGATCAACGGTGGCACCCTTACCCCGGCCGTTTAGCTCGTTTATCTCGCGTCTGCATCTTCCCTACCCCCAGCTCTCCCACGAAACCCCAGAACCTGGGCGCCCCGCTTCGATCTCGGAGCACGCATCGGCTCGCTGGAGAACAACGGCAGCACGATCTCGCATCCCGATCCCACGCCAACACCCACCCTCAGGTCGGCCGTTTTCCCCGTCTGCAGCGTCTCACCTTGTAAGTTTCGAGCCCTGGACAGACTGAGATCTGTACCCCGGCTAGAACATTAAAATCACGTGTGCGGTGGCGTAGCCCAATATACGACGATACCCTACGGTGCACACACAAAACGAAAAAGTGCGCGCTCAAAATAGCAGCTAGGCGAGGGACGTAAAACGGGCGGGGAAACGTTTGTCGCACTTTTGACGCGCGCCGAGGTAACTATTACGGAATTTGGCACAGCGACAAACGCCGATTAGACAAGCGCGCGCGACGTCAAGCAAACGGTTCGGTGGTAGCGCGGCGACCCGTCCCCGCGAAAAGGGAACAGCGAGAACCGGGAAAACAAGTGCATGCGTGTGACGTCACAGACACGTGCCCGTTCAACACAACACACACATCACGACGCGCAGAGGTGGACAAAAACCACAGTGGGCCGAGGGCCGTATAAAAGTAGACAAAAAGCACATAAAAGCCCAAAGGCTATAAAAGTAAATAAAAAAAAAAACTACAGTGGGCCGTAGGCCATATAAAGTGGACAAAAAAAAAAAAAAAAAAAAAAAAAAAAAAAAAAAAACAAAAAAGCCCCCCCAGCCCTCTAATCCCCTTTTATTTTTATTTCCGTTTTTTTCCATATTTTTAATATTATTATAAAATTAACAAAAATTATAATCGAAAACGCCCGATTACTAGTAAAATTCGCCGCTCGAGTTCGTATCCGATTTAAATAATAACAAATAACTTAAATCGGTATCCACTATACCTTTCAAATAAAGCCTCAAACTCAATTCTAAATCTAGGCAACGAGTAATGGGGGCTTTTATAAATTACTAAAATTCCTATAGACTTAAACTTTAAAACTGCGTATTCGAATACGTGCGAACCATCAATATTGCGACCTGTGTAGCAAAGACTAACATCCTCAAAAAGTTCGTTCCTGACGAAAACAAGAATGCCTCTTTGTGATCGAGTCCTACCTTCACCTAAACAATCTAAACGTACAGCATTTCTAAATCCTGGGACTTCATAAGTCCCATTTGGGAAGGTCGAGCCTTCAACAAAACAAAGCATTGATGCCTGAAGTATTAGCTTATCTAACTGAACACTTTTAATATGACAGTGCAAACTTTGGACATTGCGGAAAATTATCTCGAAACTTGAAATATTACCTAAATAGTCTAAATGTGTACTAAGCAATTTAATGGAGCGTAATTTTTCAAACTCTTCCTGAACTACATTTCGACTTTGGATGGACCACGGAGGGTTGAAGTTGACTACTAGGAACAGTCCAGCTGCACTTGTCGCTCTACTACAGCCTACACATAAAAAGCTGCTCGATCTAAGCTATCGGAAATGTGGACCACCACCTTATTGAAGGTTGCTCCCTGACTTTTATGAATGGTAATACCTTCTGCAGGTATGTTCGGAAACTGCTTGCGATCTATCGTAACATTTTAATTTTTCCTGATCTGAAAACTTCGATCCGTTTTTTGCTATTGGGGTCCACAATGGATTGGGTAGATTTCTATACTTTAATCGTAACTCTTTTCCAACTCTTTCCTCAAGGAAATCTACCCATAGAATAATTGGATGACTGTTTGAGTCTAAATCTATTTTCATAAGTATTTACTAAACCATCTGAAGTATCTATATTCACAGTCATCATATATTTTGCTGTAGTTTTCAAAATAAGAGTACAACACAAACCCTGGGTTTCTGAAGTTTTGAATCCTTTACCGGATTCAAGAATTCTGGCCTTGTTTGCCTCATCTAAATTACTACCCTATACAAAATCCTCAGCACTAGAACAATATTGGGTGGTCGCAATTCGATTCAGTTTTAAAGAGTTGTATGAATTTGTTGCGGCGTTGGAGTGAAAGAGATTTATTGAATCATCTGGTTTAATATCTTCCCTTACTACTTTGGATCTAAGAAGCTCAATGTCAAAGTCTGTCATATGAGCGGATGCCATATTATTAAGGGATACAACAAATGGTTGGTGATCTCGATGTCGCATTATTTCCGTCAACTCCAAAAATTCAAATCTAATTAGATTATTCTCCCACAGTGTGCCATGTAGTTCACTGTAGTCTTCCCTAGAGGAGATCGCCGAGCACGATGACAGGTATCACTCCAAAAAAGTGATTACTTTTGAAAATCTGCTGTAGCCTCACGTTTATAAAGCCAAACATTTTGGCTCCTACCAATAAAATTTCGTCTATAATGAGGAGTTTGAGATCGATCGATCTCGAATGTAGCGTATTTAATAAGTCTGCGAATAAGGATCCAATTCGATCGGAATGCTAAACATTGAATGGAGTGTACAACCTCCTATTCCGAATGCTACCTTCCCTGTTGGAGCGGACAAAAGAACTTTAATTGACTCAGGGTTTGAGCCTCTTCTATTATTAAACCTAGCTGTAAGGGCTTGATATAATACCGAAATTAGTCGGCTTTTGCCGACACCTTAAAACTTTTTGCCTATCTTAAAATTATGCAGCACATGTTTTAAGTTTAGGGAACATACAATTTCCTCTAAACATGACGATGTCATTAAAACAGGCAACTTAACAAACTAAACAGTGTTGCTGCTTGGCCCATCTGCATTCTCGTCATTTCCTATATTTAAAATGTTTACCTGGGGATCTATTTCTGCTACACCTAACACTCTAAATCTATTATCTACATTATCCTGGTCACCTACATTACCTAACTCTTCTTCCTGATTATCATTTAATACTCTACTGAGACTCCAAAACGACAGATTTGCCTATTTCTGATGCTACGCTGGCATGACGGAGTATGCTTATGCGTTTGGTATATGATGGTATATGAAAGGTTTCAATTAATCGTTTGTTGGATTTTTTTCTGTCGTAACAAACTGATCATGAAACTGTACAACAGGCGAACAAGTGGAAGGATTACTAGAGTCAAATAAAGGGGCGTTTTTCAACCAAAATATTCCATGAATGTGTGGTGAACACCGGTGTTAAAACTCAACTCGCCAATAAAACTTATAAACAGAATGTTGGCAGAAAATGCCTCCATCCTTCATCATAACTTTTAAATGCTGCCTATACTTATACTCAAAATACTGCACGTATCTGGGTCTGACCTAATCAGTTCTACAACTTCAGACCTATCTATGCTAGCTGCCTCTTCTTCGGTTAGAGCTTCCTTCCTAACCGTTTCTTTTAAAATATTTATAACTTTTAACCATTTACTTTCTGCAGCAGAGAGCGTTATAAAGAAAGAAGGTATGCCAAATTGCCTAATCATGGCCATTACCATCGAGACGAGCGAATGCCTTTTAAAATTTTGAATCCCTCATCAAACTGAATTAACCTATTTATTTCATCATCATTAAGGGCTGTCCTAGCTGTAACGCCGCGGGAAGCACTGTGCTTTCTCAAGCAAATGGAATAATTATTCCGCATATTAATAAGCTGCATTTTCCTAAGATTGTAAAAACGCTTATCTACCCTACAAGCCCTTCTATCAAAATTCCTAAGCTCTGATCTAATGATTTTTGTGTAGCTTTCTACACAATTCCTTTTTACTCCTGCGTAAATTGTTGGAAAGGACAATTCCTCTGAATCACAATCAGGTTTCATGTCCAGAGGCCGTTGTCATTCCCCAGGTGCTACAGCTAAAATACTACCATCTCAATTATCTGTTGGAATATTCTCCATAAGGGTTTCCTCAGCTCCAGGATTAAGTTCTTGCTATATTTGGGTTTGCAGCTCTGTCACCCATTTCTCTAACTAAATCTATACCTTATATTGATGCAATAAATGGAACGACTTCAGATGTGTTTGAAGCCAACCATTCCTCATTAATGCTAACTCCATGCTTTCTATAAAGCTCAGTACATACTAAATACCTAATTGCATCAACAACACGCCCTTGGAGTGGAGAAACTAAACTTTCTTCTAAACTTTGTAAGTCCTTCAGACATTCTGGAAGTTCTGGGAAGTCTAAGCCATTGGTAATGGAATTCTTGGGTTTTTTTCCATCCTTAATTAAACGGCTACATGATTTGCAAAACGAATGCATGCCGTTTACAGATGGAAAATGATCGGACAAAAACGGAATGTTTGCGCTAAACTCATTATTTTCTAAAATATATTCCCTACTTATCCTATCTATCTGGTGAGGAAACCACAATCCCTTACAACAAATACAAACATGGTCAGGGCCCTGTTTTATTAATTTGTTGTAGGTGGCTATTAAACTTTCTAAGCTATTCCTAATGGGGCGTGCCTGTCCTTCAATGACATTCGCTTGTGCCTGCTCGTTACAGGCAGCATTACGCTCGTTTTCTGCTGCTCTATTCAGAGAATCACTCCTATACTGGCTGACTCTCTGACTAACACCTCTAGCTAAATCTAATGCTATCTGGAGTGCTCATATCCTAGCACTTCTTCTTTGAGCTGTATTACGAGCTCTTTCAACTAACCTACGAACAGGGTCATTTCGCACCTGTGACCTAGCTATTCTATCTACCTCTCTTTCCAAAATTCTAATTTCTACATTCTGCCTCCTATCAAAGTGTGCCTGGGTATTGCGCACTTGCTCTATTCTCCTAACTAAAACATCTTGTCTTCTTTGCAATCTTCGCAAAGTGTCTACTACTTGTTCTCTTTGCCTAACCTGAGGATCCCGTCTTCTTACTGTCCTACGCGAAGTATCAGCTGCCTGTTCGCGATTCCTTTCCTCAGCATTTGCCCTACGACTTCGTCTATTTAGGGCATCTGAAGCCCTCTCGCTTTGCCTAACCTGAGGATCCCGTCTCCTAACTGTCCTACGCGAAGTATCAGCTGCCTGTTCGCGATTCCTTTCCTCAGCATTTGCCCTACGGCTTCGTCTATTTATGGCATCTAAAGCCATCTCACTTTGCCTAACCTGAGCTGCCTGTTCGCGATTCCTTTCTTCTGAATTTTCCCTGCGGCTTCGTCTGCGATGGGCATCTGAAACCCGCTCGCTCCGCCTTACTTGTGAATCTTGTCTCATTATTGTCCTACGCGATGTATTAACTGCCTGTTCGCGATCTCTTTCTTCAGAATTTTCCCTGCGACTTCGTCTGCGATGGGCATCTAAAACACGCTCGCTATGCCTAACCTGCGGATCCTGTCTTCTAACTGTCCTATGCAACGTATTATTCTCCTTCTCGCGATTCCTTTCCTGTGGATCCTGTCTCTGAATAGACCTACGTTCATTGTCTACTTCCTGTTCAATTAATCTTATACGCGCACTTCTCCTACAGCGTGAACGCTGCTGAGAATTCCCAATCTGTTCTGCTACTCGAATTTCACTAACTGCCCTACGAATTCTTTGAGACTGGGAATTTAACTCTCGCTCTCTATCTGCATACTGTGCGTCTTCTCTATTTTGTCTATTTCTATCCCTATGTCTTTAAGATTGTGCAGCAGCAGACAATTGCCTTCTACGCGGCATTTTAGAATTATAAAATAATTCAAAAAATTTATAAAATATTTAAATTATATAAAATATTTAAATTATATACAAACGCGCACAGAAAATCGCGCGCGATTTCTACGAACGATCTGCCGACGTCACAAGCTACGCGCCTAGCAGAAAGAAAATCGAATGTTCGCGATGTCTAACACACACGCGTAAATCGATTGACACACACACTCACGACCTAATGCACTTATTGTGTATTTTACTATTTTACTATTTTCTCTTATATATCAATATTAACTATATTAATATATGCTTTTATTTTAATCGTAATGAAAATTACGTTTTGTTTCGGTTTGTTTGTAATTAAAATTACGTTTTATTTAATTATTTATCGAAATCGACGACAAAAATGATTTTCGATGAACGATAACCACTGCTCTATCGAAATGTTCGCAACAAAGTAAAGCAAAAGAACGAAAAATTACAAAGTTCGGAGAATGGGAGAGGATTTCTCTCACACAAAAATGAGACAAATAGATTGCGAGTCTAGGAGTGAGAGAGACAGGGGCTTGAAGGACTAGAGGTAAAAGTCGTTACTTTTTACGCGCGCTAAAGCAGCGCTGTCAAAATCTCCGATGAAAAATAGCTACATATGTTAAAAAATTTTTAAAAACAGCTAGAATGTATTACCTTAATTCGATTCGATTAACACATCAAATCGAATCGAATTAATGTCGCGACGACACTTCTAACGACAACGTTGATATAAAATAAAAGACGAAGCGAGATTTTATTCACGACTTGTTTTATTCATCATCAACTTAAGACTAACAGATATCGGTTT
>JAECXC010003850.1:0-13706 GCA_018152125.1 Drosophila dunni | reverse complement strand
AGATAATCAAGATTAATGCTCTTAATGTGGTGATTCCAAAATAAGGTCTAAAATCGTCTAGGACGACTAGAAACATACCTAAAAATGAAATAATAAAAAAAGTTAAAAAAAACTATAAATTGTTTAAATCATAATTATTATGAAGTAGAGTGAATATAAATGGTATTCCAATTAAAACTTTTTTTTTTTTTTTTAAAAAAAAAAAAAAAAAAAAAAAAAACTTGGTGATTCCAAAATAAGGTCCAAAATCGTCTAGGACGACTAGGAACGCCTAAAACTGAAATAATAAAAAAAGATTAAAAAGAAAAAAAAAAAAAAAAAAAAATTATAAATTGTCCTAATCATAATTATTTTGAAGTAGAGTCAACATATAAATGGTATTCCAATTAAAAAACCGGTTGTAGTTTTCACAGAGAAAATCAAGACTAATGCTCTCAATGTGGTGATTCCAAAATAAGGTCCAAAATCGTCTACGACGACTAGAAACGCACCTAAAAATGAAAAAATAAAAAAAAAGTTATAAAAAAAAATTGTAAATTGTCCAAATCCATTGTTATTATGAAGTAGAGTCAATATAAATGGTGATTCCAATTAAAAACCGGATTGAGGTTTTCACCGAGAAAATCAAGATTAATGCTCTCGAAAAGTGGTGATTCCAAAATAAGGTCTTCAAAATGGTATAGGACGACTACCAAACGCCCTAGAAACGAAAAAATAAGTAAAGTTGAAAAAAAAATTATAAATTGTCAACAAATCAAACTTGCTCTAAAGTAGAGTGAATATAAATGGTATTCAATTAAAAACTGGTGATTCCAAAATAAGGTCAAATCTTATCGTCTAGGACGACCTAGAAGCGCCCTCAAAATGAAAAAAATAAAAAAAGTTGAAAAAAATATTTTTAAATTGTCCAAATCATAATTATTATGAAGTAAGAGTCAATATAAATGGTACTTTCCAATTAAAGAACGCTTGAGTTTTCACAGAGAAAATCAAGATTAATGCTCTAAATGTGGTGATTCCAAAATAAGGTCTAAAATCGTATAGGACGACTAGAAACGCCTAAAAATGAAAAAAAAAAAAAGTTGAAAAAAAATTTTTTAAATTGTCGGGAAATCACCAAGATTTCTCAAGCATGCAGTCAAAGTCTCAAGTTCAATAAAACGGGGTTTACAGAAAACAAGACTAAGCTCTCAAAAACATGGTGATTCCAAAATAAGGTCTAAAATCGTCTAGGATGACTAGAAACGCCTAAAGCTTTAATGAAAAAAAAAAAAAAAGTTAAAAAAATATATAAATTGTCCAAATCATTATTATTTTGAGTAGGAGTCAATATAAATGGTATTTCAATTAAAAATCGGTTGAGTTTTCACAGAGAAAATCAAGATTAATGCTCTAAATGTGGTGATTCCAAAAATAAGGTCTAAACATCTTCTAGGACGACTAGAAACGCCTAAAAAACAAAAATGAAAAAAAAGTTGAAAAAAATTATGAAGTAGAATGAATATAAATGGTATTCCAAATTAAAAACTGGTGATTCCAAAATAAGGCCAAAATAAAGGTCTAAAATCATCTAGGACGACTAGAAACGCCTAAAAATGAAAAATAATAAAAATGGTTCCACCAAAAACCGCAAAAAAAAAAAAAAAAAAAAATTATAAATTGTCCAAATCATAATTATTTTGAAGTAGAGTCAATATAAATGGTATTCCAATTAAAAACCGGTTGAGTTTTCACAGAGAAAATCAAGACTAATGCCTCCCAATGTGGTGATTCCAAAATAAGGTCCAAAATCGTCTAGGACGACTAGAAACGCCTAAAAATGAAAAAAAAAAAAAAAGTTGAAAAAAAATTATAAATTGTCCAAATCATAATTATTTTGAAGTAGAGTCAATATAAAAGGTATTCCAATTAAAAACCGGTTGAGGTTTTCAAAGAGAAATTCAAATTTATGTTCTAAAAGGGGGGGATTCAAAAAAAAGGTCTAAAATTGTATAGGACGACTAGAAACGCCTAAAAATGAAAATAATAAAAAAAGTTGAAAAAAAATTTTTAAATTGTCAGAAATCAAGATTAATGCTCTCAAATGTGGTGATTTCAAAATAAGGTCTAAAATCGTATAGGACGACTAGAAACGCCTAAAAATGAAAAAATAAAAAAAGTTGAAAAAAAATTATAAATTGTCGAAATCATAATTATTTTGAAGTAGAGTCTATATAAATGGTATTCCAATTAAAAACCGGTTGAGTTTTCACAGAGAAAATCAAGATTAATGCTCTAAATGTGGTGATTCCAAAATAAGGTCTAAAATCGTCTAGAACGACTAGAAACGCCTAAAAATGAAAAAATAAAAAAAAGTTGAAAAAAAATTTTTAAATTGTCGAAATCAAGATTAATGCTCTAAATGTGGTGATTCCAAAATAAGGTCCAAAATCGTCTAGGACGCCTTGAAACGCATAAAAATGAAAAAAATAAAAAAAGTTGAAAAAAAATTTTAAATTGTCCAAATCATAATTATTTTGAAGTAGAGACAATATAAATATTATTCCAATTAAAAACCGGTTGAGTTTTCACAGAGAAAATCAAGATTAATGCTCTAAATAAGGTGATTATAAATTAAGGTCCAAAATCGTCTAGGACAACTAGAAACGCCTAAAAATAACAAAATAAAAAAAGTAGAAAAAAAATTTTAAATTGTCGAAATCATAATTATTTTGAAGTAAAGTCAATATAAATGGTATTCCAATTAAAAACCGGTTGAGTTTTCACAGAAAAGGTCAAGATTAATGCTCTAAATGTGGTGATTCCAAAATAATGTCTAAAATCGTCTAGGACGACTTGAAACGGCTAAAAATGAAAAAATAAAAAAAGTTGAAAAAAAATTATAAATTTTCCAAATCATAATTATTTTGAAGTAGAGTCAATATAAATGGTATTTCAATTAAAAATGGTTGAGTTTTCACAGAGAAAATCAAGATTAATGCTCTAAATGTGGTGATTCCAAAATAAGGTCCAAAATCGTCTAGGACGCCTTGAAACGCATAAAAATGAAAAAAAATAAAAAAAGTTAAAAAAAAATTATAAATTGTCGAAATCATAATTATTTTGAAGTAGAGTCAATATAAATGGTATTTCAATTAAAAACCGGTTGAGTTTTCACAGAGAAAATCAAGATTAATGCTCTAAATAAGGTGATTATAAATTAAGGTCCAAAATCGCGTAGGACGACTAGAAACGCCTAAAAATGACAAAAATAAAAAAAGTAGAAAAAAAATTTTAAATTGTCGAAATCATAATTATTTTGAAGTAAAGTCAATATAAATGGTATTCCAATTAAAAACCGGTTGAGTTTTCACAGAGATAATCAAGATTAATCCTCTTAATGTGGTGATTCCAAAATAAGGTCTAAAATCGTCTAGGACGACTAGAAACGCCCAAAAATGAAAAAATAAAAAAAGTTGAAAAAAAATTATAAATTGTCCAAATCATTATTATTTTGAAGTAGAGTCAAGATTAATGCTCTAAATGTGGTGATTCCAAAATAAGGTACAAAATCGTCTAGGACGCCTAGAAACGCCTAAAATTAGAAAACAAATAAAAAAAAGTTGAAAAAAATTATAAATTGTCCAAATCATAATTATTTTGAAGTAGAGACAATATAAATATTATTCCAATTAAAAACCGGTTGAGTTTTCACAGAGAAAATCAAGACTAATGCTCTAAATGTGGTGATTCCAAAATAAGGTCTAAAATCGTCTAGGACGACTAGAAACGCCTAAAAAAGAAAAAAATAATAAAAGTTGAAAAAAATTTTAAATTGTCGAAATCATAATTATTTTGAAAAAAAACAAAAAAAAATGTGAAAAAAAATTTTAAATTGTCGAAATCAAGATTAATGCTCTAAATGTGGTGATTCCAAAATGAGGTCTAAAATCGTCTAGGACGACTAGAAACGCCTAAAAATGAAAAAAAAAAAAAAGTTGAAAAAAAATTTTAAATTGTCGAAATCATAATTATTATGAAGTAGAGTCAATATAAATGGTATTTCAATTAAAAACCGGTTGAGTTTTCACAGAGAAAATCAAGATTAATGCTCTAAATGTGGTGATTCCAAAATAAGGTCTAAAATCGTCTAGGACGACTAGAAACGCCTAAAAATGAAAAAAATAAAAAAAGTTAAAAAAATTTTAAATTGTCGAAATCAATATTAATGCTCTAAATGTGGTGATTTCAAAATAAGGTCTAAAATCGTCTTGGACGACTAGAAACGCCTAAAAATGAAAAAATAAAAAAAGTTGAAAAAAAAAATATAAATTGTCGAAATCATAATTATTTTGAAGTAGAGTCAATATAAATGGTATTTCAATTAAAAATCGGTTGAGTTTTCACAGAGAAAATCAAGATTAATGCTCTAAATGTGGTGATTCCAAAATAAGGTCTAAAATCGTCTAGGACGACTAGAAACGCCTAAAAATGAAAAAAATAAAAAAAAAGTTGAAAAAAAATTTTAAATTGTCGTAATCAAGATTAATGCTCTAAATGTGGTGATTTCAAAATAAGATCTAAAATCGTCTAGGACGCCTAAATGTGGTGATTCCAAAATAATGTCTAAAACCGTCTAGGACGACAAGAAACGCCCTAAAAATGACAAAATAAAAAAAGTAGAAAAAAAATTGTAAATTGCCGAAATCATAATTATTTTGAAGTAGAGTCAATATAAATGGTATTCCAATTAAAAACCGGTTGAGTTTTTCACAGAGATAATCAAGACTAATGCTCTTAATGTGGTGATTTCAAAATAAGGTCTAAAATCGTCTAGGACGACTAGAAACGCCTAAAAATGAAAAAAAAAAAAAAAGTTGAAAAAAATTATAAATTGTCCAAATCATTATTATTTTGAAGTAGAGTCAAGATTAATGCTCTAAATGTGGTGATTCCAAAATAAGGTACAAAATCGTCTAGGACGCCTAGAAACGCCTAAAATTAGAAAACAAATAAAAAAGTTGAAAAAAAATTATAAATTGTCCAAATCATAATTATTTTGAAGTAGAGACAATATAAATATTATTCCAATTAAAAACCGGTTGAGTTTTCACAGAGAAAATCAAGACTAATGCTCTAAATGTGGTGATTCCAAAATAAGGTCTAAAATCGTCTAGGACGACTAGAAACGCCTAAAAAAGAAAAAATAATAAAAGTTGAAAAAAATTTTAAATTGTCGAAATCATAATTATTTTGAAAAAACAAAAAAAATGTGAAAAAATTTTAAATTGTCGAAATCAAGATTAATGCTCTAAATGTGGTGATTCCAAAATGAGGTCTAAAATCGTCTAGGACGACTAGAAACGCCCTAAAAATGAAAAAATAAAAAAGTTGAAAAAAATTTTAAATTGTCGAAATCATAATTATTATGAAGTAGAGTCAATATTAATGGTATTTCAATTAAAAACCGGTTGAGTTTTCACAGAGAAAATCAAGATTAATGCTCTAAATGTGGTGATTCCAAAATAAGGTCTAAAATCGTCTAGGACGACTAGAAACGCCTAAAAATGAAAAAAAAAAAAAAAAGTTAAAAAAAATTTTAAATTGTCGAAATCAAGATTAATGCTCTAAATGTGGTGATTTCAAAATAAGGTCTAAAATCGTCTAGGACGCCTAGAAACGCCTAAAAATGAAAAAATAAAAAAGTTGAAAAAAAATTATAAATTGTCGAAATCATAATTATTTTGAAGTAGAGTCAATATAAATGGTATTTCAATTAAAAACCGGTTGAGTTTTCACAGAGAAAATCAAGATTAATGCTCTAAATTGTGGTGATTCCAAAAAAAAGGTCTAAAATCGTCTAGGACGACCAAAACCCCTTAAAAAAAAATAAAAAAAAAAAGTTTTTAAAAATTTTTTAATTTTTCGTAATCAAGTTTAATGCTCTAAATGTGGTGATTTCAAAATAAGATCTAAAATCGTCTAGGACGCCTAAATGTGGTGATTCCAAAATAATGTCTAAAACCGTCTAGGACGACAAGAAACGCCTAAAAATGACAAAATAAAAAAGAAAGTAGAAAAAAAATTGTAAATTGTCGAAATCATAATTATTTTGAAGTAGAGTCAATATAAATGGTATTCCAATTAAAAACCGGTTGAGTTTTCACAGAGATAATCAAGACTAATGCTCTTAATGTGGTGATTTCAAAATAAGGTCTAAAATCGTCTAGGACGACTAGAAACGCCTAAAAATGAAAAAATAAAAAAAAGTTGAAAAAAAAAATTATAAATTGTCCAAATCATAATTATTTTGAAGTAGAGTCAATATAAATGGTATTCCAATTAAAAACCGGTTGAGTTTTCACAGAGAAAATCAAGATTAATGCTCTTAATGTGGTGATTCCAAAATAAGGTCTAAAATCGTCTAGGACGACTAGAAACGCCTAAAAATGAAAAATAAAAAAAAGTTGAAAAAAAATATATAAATTGTCCAAATCATAATTATTTTGAAGTAGAGTCAATATAAATGGTATTCCAATTAAAAACCGGTTGAGTTTTCACAGAGAAAATCAAGATTAATGCTCTAAATGACGCCTAGAAACGCCTAAAAATGAAAAAATAAAAAAAGTTGAAAAAAATTTTAAATTGTCGAAATCATAATTATTTTGAAGTAGAGTCAATGTAAATGGTATTCCAATTTAAAACCGGTTGAGTTTTAACAGAGAAAATCAAGATTAATGCTCTTTATGTGGTGATTCCAAAATAAGGTCCAAAATCGTCTAGGACGACTAGAAACGCCTAAAAATGAAAAAAAATAAAAAAGTTGAAAAAAAAATTATAAATTGTCCAAATCATAATTATTTTGAAGTAGAGTCAAGATTAATGCTCTAAATGTGGTGATTCCAAAATAAGGTCTAAAATCGTCTAGGACGACTAGAAACGCCTAAAAATTAAAATATAAAAAAAGTTGAAAAAAAATTTTAAATTGTGGAAATCATAATTATTTTGAAGTAGAGTCAATATAAATGGTATTCCAATTAAAAACCGGTTGAGTTTTCACAGAGATAATCAAGATTAATGCTCTTAATGTGGTGATTTCAAAATAAGGTCTAAAATCGTCTAGGACGCCTTAAAACGCCTAAAAAATGAAAAAATAAAAAAAGTTGAAAAAAATTTTAAATTGTCGAAATCATAATTATTTTGAAAAAACAAAAAAAATGTGAAAAAAATTTTAAATTGTCGAAATCAAGATTAATGCTCTAAATGTGGTGATTCCAATATAAGGTCCAAAATCGTCTAGGACGCCTACAAACGCCTAAAAATGAAAAAATAAAAAAAGTTGAAAAAAAAAATTATAAATTGTCCAAATCATAATTATTTTGAAGTAGAGTCAATATAAATGGTATTCCAATTAAAAACCGGTTGAGTTTTCACAGAGAAAATCAAGATTAATGCTCTAAATGTGGTGATTCTAAAATAAGGTCTAAAATCGTCTAGGACGACTAGAAACGCCTAAAAATGAAAAAATTAAAAAAAGTTGAAAAAAAATTATAAATTGTCCAAATCATAATTATTTTGAAGTAGAGTCAATATAAATGGTATTCCAATTAAAAACCGGTTGAGTTTTCACAGAGAAAATCAAGATTAATGCTCTAAATGTGGTGATTCCAAAATAAAGGTCTAAATCGTCTAGGACGCCTAGAAACGCCTAAAAATGAACAAATAAAAAAAGTTGAAAAAAAATTTTAAATTGTCGAAATCATAATTATTTTGAAGTAGAGTCAATATAAATGGTATTCCAATTAAAAACCGGTTGAGTTTTAACAGAGAAAATCAAGATTAATGCTCTAAATGTGGTGATTCCAAAATAAGGTACAAAATCGTCTAGGACGACTAAAAACGCCTAAAAATGAACAAATAAAAAAAGTTGAAAAAAAATTATAAATTGTCCAAATCATAATTATTTTGAAGTAGAGTCAATATAAATATTATTCCAATTAAAAACCGGTTGAGTTTTCACAGAAAAATCAAGTTTAATGCTCCTTATGTGGTGATTCCAAATAAGGTCCAAAATCGTCTAGGACGCCTAAAAATAAAAAACAAAAAAATGTGAAAAAAATTTTAAATTGTCCAAATCATTATTATTTTGAAGTAGAGTCAATATAAATGGTATTCCAATTAAAAACCGGTTGAGTTTTCACAGAGAAAATCAAGATTAATGCTCTAAATGTGGTGATTCCAAAATAAGGTCTAAAATCGTCTAGGACGACTAGAAACGCCTAAAAATGTAAAAATAAAAAAAGTTGAAAAAAAATTTTAAATTGTCGAAATCATAATTATTTTGAAAAAACAAAAAAAATGTGAAAAAAATTTTAAATTGTCGAACTCAAGATTAATGCTCTAAATGTGGTGATTCCAAAATAAGGTCTAAAATCGTCTAGGACGACTAGAAACGCCTAAAAATGAAAAAAAATAAAAATAGTTGAAAAAAAATTTTAAATTGTCGAAATCATAATTATTATGAAGTAGAGTCAATATAAATGGTATTTCAATTAAAAACCGGTTGAGTTTTCACAGAGAAAATCAAGATTAATGTTTTAAATGTGGTGATTCCAAAATAAGGTCTAAAATCGTCTAGGACTACTAGAAACGCCTAAAAATGAAAAAAATAAAAATAGTTGAAAAAAAAATTTTAAATTGTCGAAATCAAGATTAATGCTCTAAATGTGGTGATTCCAAAATAAGGTCTAAAATCGTCTAGGACGACTAGAAACGCCTAAAAATGAAAAAATAAAAAAAGTTGAAAAAAAATTTTAAATTGTCGAAATCGTAATTATTTTGAAGTAGAGTCAATATAAATGGTATTTCAATTAAAAACCGGTTGAGTTTTCACAGAGAAAATCAAGATTAATGCTCTCAATGTGGTGATTCCAAAATAAGGTCTAAAATCGTCTAGGACGACTAGAAACGCCTAAAAATGAAAAAAAAAAAAAAAGTTGAAAAAAAATTTTAAATTGTCGAAATCAAGATTAATGCTCTAAATGTGGTGTTTCCAAAATAAGGTACAAAATCGTCTAGAACGACTAAAAACGCCTAAAAATGAAAAAATAAAAAAAGTTGAAAAAAAATTATAAATTGTTCAAATCATAATTATTTTGAAGTAGAGACAATATAAATATTATTCCAATTAAAAACCGGTTGAATTTTTACAGAGAAAATCAAGATTAATGCTCTAAATAAGGTGATTATAAATTAAGGTCCAAAATCGTCTAGGACGCCTAGAAACGCCTAAAAATGAACAAATAAAAAAAGTTGAAAAAAAATTATAAATTGTCCAAATCATAATTATTTTGAAGTAGAGACAATATAAATATTATTCCAATTAAAAACCGGTTGAGGTTTTCACAGAAAAATCAAGATTAATGCTCTAAATGTGGTGATTCCAAAATAAGGTCTAAAATCGTCTAGGACGACTAGAAACGCCTAAAAATGTAAAAATAAAAAAAGTTGAAAAAAAATTTTAAATTGTCGAAATCATAATTATTTTGAAAAAACAAAAAAAATGTGAAAAAAATTTTAAATTGTCGTAATCAAGATTAATGCTCTAAATGTGGTGATTTCAAAATAAGGTCTAAAATCGTCTAGGACGCCTAAATGTGGTGATTCCAAAATAATGTCTAAAATCGTCTAGGACGACAAGAAACGCCTAAAAATGAAAAAATAAAAAAAGTTGAAAAAAAATTTTAAATTGTCGAAATCATAATTATTTTGAAGTAGAGTCAATATAAATGGTATTCCAATTAAAAACCGGTTGAGTTTTCACAGAGATAATCAAGATTAATGCTCTTAATGTGGTGATTTCAAAATAAGGTCTAAAATCGTCTAGGACGACTAGAAACGCCTAAAAATGAAAAAAATAAAAAAAGTTAAAAAAAAATTATAAATTGTCCAAATCATAATTATTTTGAAGTAGAGTCAATATAAATATTATTCCAATTAAAAACCGGTTGAATTTTTACAGAGAAAATCAAGATTAATGCTCTAAATAAGGTGATTATAAATTAAGGTCCAAAATCGTCTAGGACGCCTAGAAACGCCTAAAAATGAACAAATAAAAAAAAGTTGAAAAAAAATTATAAATTGTCCAAATCATAATTATTTTGAAGTAGAGACAATATAAATATTATTCCAATTAAAAACCGGTTGAGTTTTCACAGAGAAAATCAAGATTAATGCTCTAAATAAGGTGATTATAAATTAAGGTCCAAAATCGTCTCGGACGACTAGAAACGCCTAAAAATGACAAAATAAAAAAAACTAGAAAAAAATTTTAAATTGTCGAAATCAAGATTAATGCTCTAAATGTGGTGATTTCAAAATAAGGTCTAAAATCGTCTAGGACGCCTAGAAACGCCTAAAAATGAAAAAATAAAAAAAAGTTGAAAAAAAAAATTATAAATTGTCGAAATCATAATTATTTTGAAGTAGAGTCAATATAAATGGTATTTCAATTAAAAACCGGTTGAGTTTTCACAGAGAAAATCAAGATTAATGCTCTAAATGTGGTGATTCCAAAATAAGGTCTAAAATCGTCTAGGACGACTAGAAACGCCTAAAAATGAAAAAAATAAAAAAAGTTGAAAAAATTTTAAATTGTCGTAATCAAGATTAATGCTCTAAATGTGGTGATTTCAAAATAAGGTCTAAAATCGTCTAGGACGCCTAAATGTGGTGATTCCAAAATAATGTCTAAAATCGTCTAGGACGACAAGAAACGCCTAAAAATGAAAAAATAAAAAAAGTAGAAAAAAAATTGTAAATTGTCGAAATCATAATTATTTTGAAGTAGAGTCAATATAAATGGTATTCCAATTAAAAACCGGTTGAGTTTTCACAGAGATAATCAAGATTAATGCTCTTAATGTGGTGATTCCAAAATAAGGTCTAAAATCGTCTAGGACGACTACAAACGCCTAAAAATGAAAAAATAAAAAAAGTTGAAAAAAAATTATAAATTGTCGAAATCATAATTATTTTGAAGTAGAGTCAATATAAATGGTATTTCAATTAAAAACCGGTTGAGTTTTCACAGAGAAAATCAAGATTAATGCTCTAAATGTGGTGATTCCAAAATAAGGTCTAAAATCGTCTAGGACGACTAGAAACGCCTAAAAATGAAAAAAATAAAAAAAGTTGAAAAAAATTTTAAATTGTCGTAATCAAGATTAATGCTCTAAATGTGGTGATTTCAAAATAAGGTCTAAAATCGTCTAGGACGCCTAAATGTGGTGATACCCAAATTATGTCCGAAATCGTCTAGGACGACAAGAAACGCCTAAAAATGAATAACAAAAAAAAAGTGAAAAAAATTTTAAATTTTCGAAATCATAATTATTTTGAAGTAGAGTCAATATAAATGGTATTCCAACTAAAAACCGGTTGAGTTTTCACAGAGATAATCAAGATTAATGCTCTTAATGTGGTGATTTCAAAATAAGGTCTAAAATCGTCTAGGACGACTAGAAACGCCTAAAAATGAAAAAAAATAAAAAAAGTTGAAAAAAAATTATAAATTGTCCAAATCATAATTATTTTGAAGTAGAGTCAATATAAATGGTATTCCAATTAAAAACCGGTTGAGTTTTCACAGAGAAAATCAAGATTAATGCTCTTAATGTGGTGATTCCAAAATAAGGTCTAAAATCGTCTAGGACGACTAGAAACGCCTAAAAAATGAAAAATAAAAAAAGTTGAAAAAAAATTATAAATTGTCCAAATCATAATTATTTTGAAGTAGAGTCAATATAAATGGTATTCCAATTAAAAACCGGTTGAGTTTTCACAGAGAAAATCAAGATTAATGCTCTAAATGACGCCTAGAAACGCCTAAAAATGAAAAAAATAAAAAAAGTTAAAAAAAAATTTTAAATTGTCGAAATCATAATTATTTTGAAGTAGAGTCAATATAAATGGTATTCCAATTTAAAACCGGTTGAGTTTTTAACAGAGAAAATCAAGATTAATGCTCTTAATGTGGTGATTCCAAAATGAGGTCCAAAATCGTCTAGGACGACTAGAAACGCCTAAAAATGAAAAAAAATAAAAAAAGTTGAAAAAAAATTATAAATTGTCCAAATCATAATTATTTTGAAGTAGAGTCAAGATTAATGCTCTAAATGTGGTGATTCCAAAATAAGGTACAAAATCGTCTAGGACCCCTAGAAACGCCTAAAAATGAACAAATAAAAAAAGTTGAAAAAAATTATAAATTGTCCAAATCATAATTATTTTGAAGTAGAGACAATATAAATATTATTCCAATTAAAAACCGGTTGAGTTTTCACAGAGAAAATCAAGACTAATGCTTTAAATGTGGTGATTCCAAAATAAGGTCCAAAATCGTCTAGGACGCCTAGAAACGCCTAAAAATGAAAAAATAAAAAAAGTTAAAAAAAATTATAAATTTTCCAAATCATAATTATTTTGAAGTAGAGTCAATATAAATGGTATTCCAATTAAAAACCGGTTGAGTTTTCACAGAGAAAATCAAGATTAATGCTCTAAATGTGGTGATTCCAAAATAAGGTCCAAAATCGTCTAGGACGCCTAGAAACGCCTAAAAAATGAAAAATAAAAAAAGTTGAAAAAAAATTTTAAATTGTCCAAATCATAATTATTTTGAAGTAGAGTCAATATAAATGGTATTCCAATTAAAAACCGGTTGAGTTTTCACAGAGAAAATCAAGATTAATGCTCTTAATGTGGTGATTCCAAAATAAGGTCTAAAATCGTCTAGGACGACTAAAAACGCCTAAAAATGAAAAAATAAAAAAAGTTGAAAAAAATTATAAATTGTCCAAATCATAATTATTTTGAAGTAGAGACAATATAAATAGTATTCCAATTAAAAACCGGTTGAGTTTTCACAGAGAAAATCAAGATTAATGCTCTCAATAAGGTGATTCTAAATTAAGGTCCAAAATCGTCTCGGACGACTAGAAACGCCTAAAAATGACAAAATAAAAAAAAAATAGAAAAAAAATTTTAAATTGTCGAAATCATAATTATTTTGAAGTAGAGTCAATATAAATGGTATTCCAATTAAAAACCGGTTGAGTTTTCACAGAGAAAATCAAGACTAATGCTCTAAATGTGGTGATTCCAAAATAATGTCTAAAATCGTCTAGGACGACTAGAAATGGCTAAAAATGAAAAAATAAAAAAAGTTGAAAAAAATTAGAAATTTTCCAAATCATAATTATTTTGAAGTAGAGTCAATATAAATGGTATTTCAATTAAAAATGGTTGAGTTTTCACAGAGAAAATCAAGATTAATGCTCTAAATGTGGTGATTCCAAAATAAGGTCCAAAATCGTCTAGGACGCCTTGAAACGCCTAAAAATGAAAAAAAATAAAAAAGTTGAAAAAAAATTTTAAATTGTCCAAATCATAATTATTTTGAAGTAGAGTCAATATCAAATGGTATTTCAATTAAAAAACCGGTTGAGTTTTCACAGAGAAAATCAAGATTAATGCTCTAAATAAGGTGATTATAAATTAAGGTCTAAAATCGTCTAGGACGACTAGAAACGCCTAAAAATGACAAAATAAAAAAGTAGAAAAAAAATTTTAAAATTGTCGAAATCATAATTATTTTGAAGTAAAAGTCAATATAAATGGTATTCCAATTAAAAACCGGTTGAGTTTTCACAGAAATAATCAAGATT
>JAECXC010003844.1:0-16160 GCA_018152125.1 Drosophila dunni | reverse complement strand
CGAAATCAAGACTATGCTCTCAATGTGGTGATTCCAAAATAAGGTCTAAAATCGTCTGGAGACGACGATAAATTTTAAAAAAAAAAAAAAAAAGTTGAAAAAATTTTTTATTTTGTCGAAATCTTTTTTTTTCAAGATTTATGCTCTCCTTGTGGTAATTCCAAAATAAGGTCTAAATTTGTGAGGACGACGAGAAAAGCATAAGAGGAAAAAAAAAAATTAAAAAAAATTTTAATTGTCGACTGCTATTTATTTTTCAGTAGAGTCAATATAAATGGCGGTTAAGTGGTAAAACCGGTTAATTTTTCTCTGAAAAAGTCAAGATTAATGCTCTCAATGTATTTTTCAACAGTAAGGTGTAAGGGCATTTAGGACTTAGAAACCCCCAAAAACGAAAAATGACTTAAAGTTGAAAAGAACAAAAAAATTCCCAGGAAATCATGAGTGGCCGGGAGGAGAGTGTTTATAAATGGTATATCATTAAAAAAAACCAGTTGTGGTTCCCCCGAGGAAGCCATCTGTGTGATTCCAAAATATGGTCAAAAATCGTCTAGGACGCCTAGAAACGCCCCTAAAAATGAAATAAAAAAATAAAAGTTGAAAAAAAGTTATAAATGATCCAAAAATCATAATTATTTTGAAGTCGAGTCAATATAAATGGTATTCCAACTTAAAAACGGCTGAGTTTCACAGAGAAAATCAAGATTTAATGCTCTCTAAAATGTAGTGTGATTCCAAAATAAGGTCCAAAATCGTTATAGGACAGACTAGGAAACGCCTATAAGGAAATGGACAAAATAAAAAAGTCGAAAAAAAAAAATTTTTAAATTTGTCGAAATCATAATTATTTTGAAGTAGGAGGTAAACAATATAAATGGTATTCCAATTCAAAACGGGTTGAGTTTAAGCAGAGATATAATCAAGATGAATGTCTCTAAATGTGGCGATTCCAAAATAAGGTCTGAAATGGTCTAGGACGACTAGAAACGCCTAAAAATGAAAAAATAAAAAAAAAGCTTGAAAAGAATTTAAATTGTCACAAATCAAAATTATTTTGAAGTAGAGCTAATGCTCCTAAATGTGGTGATTCCAAAGTAAGGTCTAAAATCTAGGTTGACCAAACGCCTAAAAATGAAAAGAAAAATAATAAAATAAGGATCAAAAAAAAAAAGCTATATTGGCCAAATGTTATTGTGAAGTAGGTCAGCTATAAATGGTATTTCAATCAAAAACCGGTTGAGTTTTCACAGAGAAAATCAAGATTAATGCTCTAATGTGGTGATTATAAAATAAGGTCTAAAATCGTCTAGGACGACTAGAAACGCCCAAAATGACAAAATAAAAAAAAAATGAAAAAAGCATAATTTTAAATTGTCGAAATCATAATTATTTTGAAGTAAAGGTCAATATAAATGGTAGATTCCAATTAAAACCGGTTGAGTTCTCACAGAGATAATCAAGATTAATCCTCTAATGTGGTGATTCCAAAAATAAGGTCTTAAATCGTCTAGGACGACTAGAAACGCCTAAAAATGAAAAAATAAAAAGTTAAAAAAATTATAAATTGTCCAAATCATAATTATTTTGAATAGAGTCAATATAAATGCGTGTTCCAATTAAAATAGTGATTCCAAAATAAGGTCCAAAATCGTCTAGGACGACTAGAAACGCCTAAAACTGAAAAAAAATAAAAAAGTTGAAAAAAAATTATAAAAATTATCCCGAACTAAAAACCGGTTGAGTCACACAAAACAAACCACGATTTACTGCTAATGAAATTCCTTAATAAAAGGTCAAAACCGTCTAGGACGACAAGAAACGCCTAAAAATAAAAAATAAAAAACTGAACATTGTAAATTGTCCAAATCATAATTATTTTGAAGTAGAGTCAATATAAATGGTATTCCAATTAAAAACCGGTTGAGTTTTCACAGAGAAAATCAAGATTAATGCTCTAAATGTGGTGATTCCAAAATAAGGTCTAAAATCGTCTAGGACGACTAGAAACGCCTAAAAATGAAAAAATAAAAAAAAGTTGAAAAAAAATTATAAATTGTCCAAATCATAATTATTTGAAGTAGAGTCAATATAAATGGTATTCCAATTAAAAACCGGTTGAGTTCACGAGAAAATCAAGATTAATGCTCTAAATGTGGTGATTCCAAAATAAGGTCTAAAATCGTCTAGGACGACTAGAAACGCCTAAAAATGAAAAATAAAAAAAGTTGAAAAAAAATATTTAAATTGTCCAAATCATAATTATTTTGAAGTAGAGTCAATATAAATGGTATTCCAATTAAAAACCGGTTGAGTTTTCACAGAGAAAATCAAGATTAATGCTCTTAATGTGGTGATTCAAAATAAGGTCTAAAATCGTCTAGGACGACTAGGAAACGCCTAAAAAATGAAAAAATAAAAAAAGTTGAAAAACAATTTTAAATTGTCGAAATCATAATTATTTTGAAAAAACATAAAAAAAAATGTGAAAAAATTTTAAATTGTCGAAATCAAGATTAATGCTCTAAATGTGGTGATTCCAAAATAAGGTCTAAAATCGTCTAGGACGACTAGAAACGCCTAAAAAATGAAAAAAAAAAAAAGTTGAAAAAAGAATAAATTGTCAGTCAATATAAATGGTATTCCAATTAAAAACCGGTTGAGTTTTCACAGAGAAAATCAAGATTAATGCTCTTAATGTGGTGATTCCAAAATAAGGTCTAAAATCGTCTAGGAGACTAAAAGCCTAAAAATAAAAATAAAAAATAAAAATAAATTGTCCAAATCATAATTATTTTGAAGTAGAGTCAATATAAATGGTATTCCAATTAAAAAACCGGTTGAGTTTTCACAGAGAAAATCAAGATTAATGCTCTAAATGTGGTGATTCCAAAAATAAGGTCTAAAATCGTCTAGGACGACTAAAAACGCCTAAAAATGAAAAATAAAAAAAGTTGAAAAAAATTTATAAATTGTCGAAATCATAATTATTTTGAAGTAGAGTCAATATAAATGGTATTCCAATTAAAAACCGGTTGAGTTTTAACAGAGAAAATCAAGATTAATGCTCTAAATGTGGTGATTCCAAAAATAAGGTACAAAATCGTCTAGGACGCCTAGAAACGCCTAAAAATGAACAAATAAAAAAAAAAAGTTGAAAAAAAAATTATAAATTGTCCAAATCATAATTATTTTGAAGTAAAGACAATATAAATATTATTCCAATTAAAAACCGGTTGAGTTTTCACAGAAAAATCAAGTTTAATGCTCCTTATGTGGTGAAACAAATAAGGTCCAAAATCGTCTAGGACGACTAGATACGCCTAAAAATAAAAACAAAAAAATGTGAAAAAATTTTAAAATTGTCCAAATCATTATTATTTTGAAGTAGAGTCAATATAAATGGTATTCCAATTAAAAACCGGTTGAGTTTTCACAGAGAAAATCAAGATTAATGCTCTAAATGTGGTGATCCAAAATAAGGTCTAAAATCGTCTAGGACGACTAGAAACGCCTAAAAAATGAAAAATAAAAAAAAGTTGAAAAAAATTTTAAATTGTCGAAACTCATAATTATTTTGAAGTAGAGTCAATATAAATGGTATTCCAATTAAAAACCGGTTGAGTTTTCACAGAGAAAATCAAGATTAATGCTCTAAATGTGGTGATTCCAAAATAAGGTCCAAAATCGTCTAGGACGACTAGAAACGCCTAAAAATGAAAAAATAAAAAAAGTTGAAAAAAATTTTAAATTGTCGAAATCAAGATTAATGCTCTAAATGTGGTGATTCCAAAATAAGGTCCAAAATCGTCTAGGACGACTAGAAACGCCTAAAAATGAAAAAATAAAAAAAGTTGAAAAAAATTTTAAATTGTCGAAATCATAATTATTTTGAAGTAGAGTCAATATAAATGGTATTTCAATTAAAAATCGGTTGAGTTTTCACAGAGAAAATCAAGATTAATGCTCTTAATGTGGTGATTCCAAAATAAGGTCCAAAATCGTCTAGGACGACTAGAAACGCCTAAAAATGAAAAAATAAAAAAAATTGAAAAAATTATAAATGGTCCAAATCATAATTATTTTGAAGTAGAGTCAATATAAATGGTATTCCAATTAAAAACCGTTTATTTTCTACTATAAAATCAAGATTAATGCTCTAAATGTGGTGATTCCAAAATAAGGTCTAAAATCGTCTAGGACGACTAGAAACGCCTAAAAATGAAAAAAAAAAAAAAGTTGAAAAAAATTATAAATTGTCCGAAATCATAATTATTTTGAAGTAGAGTCAATATAAATGGTATTCCAATTAAAAACCGGTTGAGTTTTCACAGAGAAAATCAAGACTAATGCTCTAATGTGGTGATTTCAAAATAAGGTCTAAAATCGAATAGGACGACTAGAAACGCCCAAATAAAAATAAAAAAAAAGTTGAAAAAAAATTTTAAAATAGTCGAAATCAAGATTAATGCTCTAAATGTGGTGATTTCAAAATAAGGTCTAAAATCGTCTAGGACGACTAGAAACGCCTAAAAAATGAAAAAATAAAAAAGATTGAAAAAAAATTATAAATTGTCGAAATCATAATTATTTTGAAGTAGAGTCAATATAAATGGTATTCCAATTAAAAACCGGTTGAGTTTTCACAGAGAAAATCAAGATTAATGCTCTAAATGTGGTGATTCCAAAAAAGGTCCAAAATCGTCTAGGACGCCTAGAAACGCCTAAAAATGAAAAAATAAAAAAATATGAAAAAAAATTTTAAATTGTCGAAATCAAGATTAATGCTCTAAATGTGGTGATTCCAAAATAAGGTCCAAAATCGTCTAGGACCCTTGAAACGCATAAAATGAAAAAAATAAAAAAAGTTGAAAAAAAATTATAAATTGTCGAAATCATAATTATTTTGAAGTAGAGTCAATATAAATGGTATTTCAATTTAAAACCGGTTGAGTTTTCACAGAGAAAATCAAGATTAATGCTCTAAATAAGGTGATTCTAAAATAAGGTCTAAAATCGTCTAGGACGACTAGAAACGCCTAAAAATGACAAAATAAAAAAAAGTTGAAAAAAAATTATAAATTGTCGAAATCATAATTATTTTGAAGTAAAGTCAATATAAATGGTATTCCAATTAAAAACCGGTTGAGTTTTCACAGAGATAATCAAGATTAATGCTCTTAATGTGGTGATTCCAAAATAAGGTCTAAAAATCGTCTAGGACGACTAGAAACGCCTAAAAATGAAAAAAAAAAAAATTGAAAAAAAATTATAAATGGTCCAAATCATAATTACTTTGAAGTAAAGTCAATATAAATGGTATTTAATTAAAAACCGGTTGAATTGTCGAAATCAAGATTAATGCTCTAATATGTGGTGATTCCAAAATAAAGGTCAAAAATCGTTCTAGGACGACTAGAAACGCCTAAAAATAAAAAAACTAAAAAAAGTTAAAAAAATTTTATAAATTAGTCCAAATCATAATTATTTTGAAGTAGAGACAATATAAATAGTATTCCAATTAAAAACCGGTTGAGTTTTCACAGAGAAAATCAAGATTAATGCTCTAAATGTGGTGATTCCAAAATAAGGTCCAAAATCGTCTAGGACGACTAGAAACGCCTAAAAATAAAAAAATAAAAAAAGATTAAAAAAAATTTTAAATTGTCGAAATCATAATTATTTTGAAGTAAAGTCAATATAAATGGTATTCCAATTAAAAACCGGTTGAGTTTTCACAGAGATAATCAAGATTAATCCTCTTAATGTGGTGATTCCAAAATAAGGTCTAAAATCGTCTAGGACGACTAGAAACGCCTAAAAAGAAAAAAATAAAAAAAGTTGAAAAAAATTTAAAATTGTCGAAATCATAATTATTTTGAAATAGAGTCAAAAAAAATGGCATTATTTAAATTGTCAGAAATCAAGATTAATGCTCTAAATGTGGTGATTCCAAAATGAGGTCTAAAATCGTCTAGGACGCCTAGAAAACGCCTAAAAAAGAACCAAATAAAAAAGTTGAAAAAATTATAAATTGTCCAAATCATAATTATTTTGAAGTAGAGACAATATAAATATTATTCCAATTAAAAACCGGTTGAGTTTTCACAGAGAAAATCAAGATTAATGCTCTAAATAAGGTGATTATAAAATTTAAGGTCCAAAATCGTCTAGGACGACTAGGAAACGCCTAAAAATGACAAAATAAAAAAAGTAGAAAAAAATTTTTAAATTGTCGAAATCATAATTATTTTGAAGTAAAGTCAATATAAATGGTATTCCAATTAAAAACCGGTTGAGTTTTCACAGAGATAATCAAGATTAATCCTCTTAATGTGGTGATTCCAAAATAAGGTCTAAAATCGTCTAGGACGACTAGAAACGCCTAAAAAAAAAAAAAAAAGTTGAAAAAAATTTTAAATTGTCCAAATCATAATTATTTTGAAGTACAAAAAAATGTAAAAAATTTTGAATTTCGAGATCAAGATTAATGCTCTAAATGTGGTGATTCCAAAAAAGGTCCAAAATCGTCTAGGACGCCTAGAAACGCCTAAAAATGAACAAATAAAAAAAAGTTGAAAAAAAATTATAAATTGTCCAAATCATAATTATTTTGAAGTAGAGACAATATAAATATTATTCCAATTAAAAACCGGTTGAGTTTTCACAGAGAAAATCAAGATTAATGCTCTAAATGAGGTGATTATAAATTAAGGTCCAAAATCGTCTAGGACGCCTAGAAACGCCTAAAAATGAAAAAATAAAAAAGTTGAAAAAAAATTTTAAATTGTCGAAATCATAATTATTTTGAAGTAAAGTCAATATAAATGGTATTCCAATTAAAAACCGGTTGAGTTTTCACAGAGATAATCAAGATTAATGCTCTTAATGTGGTGATTCCAAAATAAGGTCTAAAATCGTCTAGGACGACTAGAAACGCCTAAAAATGAAAAAATAAAAAAAATTGAAAAAAAATATAAATTGTCAAATCATATTATTTTAAGAGAGCAAGATTATGCTCTAAATGTGGTGATTTCAAAATAAGGTCAAAATCGTCTAGGACGACTAAAACGCCTAAAAATGAACAAAAAAAAAAGTTGAAAAAAATTATAAATTGTCGAAATCATAATTATTTTGAAGTAGAGTCAATATAAATGGTATTCCAATTAAAAACCGGTTGAGTTTTCACAGAGAAAATCAAGATTAATGCTCTAAATGTGGTGATTCCAAAATAAGGTCCAAAATCGTCTAGGACGCCTAGAAACGCCTAAAAATGAAAAAAATAAAAAAAGTTGAAAAAAAATTATAAATTGTCCAAATCATAATTATTTTGAAGTAGAGTCAATATAAATGGTATTCCAATTAAAAACCGGTTGAGTTTTCACAGAGAAAATCAAGATTAATGCTCTTAATGTGGTGATTCCAAAATAAGGTCTAAAATCGTCTAGGACGACTAGAAACGGCTAAAAATGAAAAATAAAAAAAGTTGAAAAAAATTATAAATTGTCCATATCATAATTATTTTGAAGTAGAGTCAATATAAATGGTATTCCAATTAAAAACCGGTTGAGTTTTCACAGAGAAAATCAAGATTAATGCTCTAAATGACGCCTAGAAACGCCTAAAAATGAAAAAATAAAAAAAGTTGAAAAAAATTTTAAATTGTCGAAATCATAATTATTTTGAAGTAGAGTCAATATAAATGGTATTCCAATTTAAAACCGGTTGAGTTTTAACAGAGAAAATCAAGATTAATGCTCTTAATGTGGTGATTCCAAAATAAGGTCCAAAATCGTCTAGGACGACTAGAAACGCCTAAAAATGAAAAAAAATAAAAAAAAGTTGAAAAAAAATTATAAATTGTCCAAATCATAATTATTTTGAAGTAGAGTCAAGATTAATGCTCTAAATGTGGTGATTCCAAAATAAGGTACAAAATCGTCTAGGACGCCTAGAAACGCCTAAAAATGAACAAATAAAAAAAGTTGAAAAAAAATTATAAATTGTCCAAATCATAATTATTTTGAAGTAGAGACAATATAAATATTATTCCAATTAAAAACCGGTTGAGTTTTCACAGAAAAAATCAAGTTTAATGCTCCTTATGTGGTGATTCCAAATAAGGTCCAAAATCGTCTAGGACGACTAGATACGCCTAAAAATAAAAAACAAAAAAAGGTGAAAAAAATTTTAAATTGTCGAAATCATAATTATTTTGAAGTAGAGTCAATATAAATGGTATTCCAATTAAAAACCGGTTGAGTTTTCACAGAGAAAATCAAGATTAATGCTCTAAATGTGGTGATTCCAAAATAAAGGTCTAAAATCGTCTAGGACGACTAGAAACGCCTAAAAATGAAAAAATAAAAAAGTTGAAAAAAAATTTTAAATTGTCGAAATCATAATTATTATGAAGTAGAGTCAATATAAATGGTATTTCAATTAAAAACCGGTTGAGTTTTCACGGAGAAAATCAAGATTAATGCTCTAAATGTGGTGATTCCAAAATAAGGTCTAAAATCGTCTAGGACGACTAGAAACGCCTAAAAATGAAAAAATAAAAAAAATTGAAAAAAAATTTTAAATTGTGGAAATCATAATTATTTTGAAGTAGAGTCAATATAAATGGTATTCCAATTAAAAACCGGTTGAGTTTTCACAGAGATAATCAAGATTAATGCTCTTAATGTGGTGATTTCAAAATAAGGTCTAAAATCGTCTAGGACGACTAGAAACGCCTAAAAATGAAAAAATAAAAAAAGTTGAAAAAAAATTTTAAATTGTCGAAATCATAATTATTTTGAAAAAACAAAAAAAATGTGAAAAAAATTTTAAATTGTCGAAATCAAGATTAATGCTCTAAATGTGGTGATTCCAAAATGAGGTCTAAAATCGTCTAGGACGACTAGAAACGCCTAAAAATGAAAAAATAAAAAAGTTGAAAAAAAATTATAAATTGTCCAAATCATAATTATTTTGAAGTAGAGTCAATATAAATGGTATTCCAATTAAAAACCGGTTGAGTTTTCACAGAGAAAATCAAGATTAATGCTCTTAATGTGGTGATTCCAAAATAAGGTCTAAAATCGTCTAGGACGACTAAAAACGCCTAAAAATGAAAAAAATAAAAAAAGTTGAAAAAAAATTATAAATTGTCGAAATCATAATTATTTTGAAGTAGAGTCAATATAAATGGTATTCCAATTAAAAACCGGTTGAGTTTTAACAGAGAAAATCAAGATTAATGCTCTAAATGTGGTGATTCCAAAATAAGGTACAAAATCGTCTAGGACGCCTAGAAACGCCTAAAAATGAACAAATAAAAAAAGTTGAAAAAAAATTATAAATTGTCCAAATCATAATTATTTTGAAGTAAAGACAATATAAATATTATTCCAATTAAAAACCGGTTGAGTTTTCACAGAAAAATCAAGTTTAATGCTCCTTATGTGGTGAAACAAATAAGGTCCAAAATCGTCTAGGACGACTAGATACGCCTAAAAATAAAAAACAAAAAAATGTGAAAAAAATTTTAAATTGTCCAAATCATTATTATTTTGAAGTAGAGTCAATATAAATGGTATTCCAATTAAAAACCGGTTGAGTTTTCACAGAGAAAATCAAGATTAATGCTCTAAATGTGGTGATTCCAAAATAAGGTCTAAAATCGTCTAGGACGACTAGAAACGCCTAAAAATGAAAAAATAAAAAAGTTGAAAAAAATTTTAAATTGTCGAAATCATAATTATTATGAAGTAGAGTCAATATAAATGGTATTTCAATTAAAAACCGGTTGAGTTTTCACAGAGAAAATCAAGATTAATGCTCTAAATGTGGTGATTCCAAAATAAGGTCTAAAATCGTCTAGGACTACTAGAAACGCCTAAAAATGAAAAAAAAAAAAAAAGTTGAAAAAAATTTTAAATTGTCGAAATCAAGATTAATGCTCTAAATGTGGTGATTCCAAAATAAGGTCTAAAATCGTCTAGGACGACTAGAAACGCCTAAAAATGAAAAAAATAAAAAAAAGTTGAAAAAAAATTTTAAATTGTCGAAATCATAATTATTTTGAAGTAGAGTCAATATAAATGGTATTTCAATTAAAAACCGGTTGAGTTTTCACAGAGAAAATCAAGATTAATGCTCTTAATGTGGTGATTCCAAAATAAGGTTTAAAATCGTCTAGGACGACTAGAAACGCCTAAAAATGATAAAAATAAAAAAAGTTGAAAAAAATTTTTAAATGGTTGATATCAAGATTAATGCTCTAAATGTGGTGATTCCAAAATGAGGTCTTGAATCGTCTAGGACGACTAGAAACGCCTAAAAATGAAAAAATAAAATAAGTTAAAAAAAAATTATAAATTGTCCAAATCATAATTATTTTTAAGTAGAGTCAATATAAATGGTATTTCAATTAAAAATCAGTTGAGTTTTCACAGAGAAAATCAAGATTAATGCTCTAAATGTGGTGATTCCAAAATAAGGTCTAAAATCGTCTAGGACGACTAGAAACGCCTAAAAATGAAAAAATAAAAAAAGTTGAAAAAAATTTTAAATTGTCGAAATCAAGATTAATGCTCTAAATGTGGTGTTTCCAAAATAAGGTACAAAATCGTCTAGGACGACTAGAAACGCCTAAAAATGAAAAAATATAAAAAAGTTGAAAAAAATTATAAATTGTTCAAATCATAATTATTTTGAAGTAGAGTCAATATAAATGGTATTTCAATTAAAAACCGGTTGAGTTTTCACAGAGAAAATCAAGATTAATGCTCTAAATGTGGTGATTCCAAAATAAGGTCTAAAATCGTCTAGGACTACTAGAAACGCCTAAAAATGAAAAAAATAAAAAAAGTTGAAAAAAAATTTTAAATTGTCGAAATCAAGATTAATGCTCTAAATGTGGTGATTCCAAAATAAGGTCTAAAATCGTCTAGGACGACTAGAAACGCCTAAAAATGAAAAAATAAAAAAAAGTTGAAAAAATTTTAAATTGTCGAAATCATAATTATTTTGAAGTAGAGTCAATATAAATATTATACCAATTAAAAACCGGTTGAGTTTTCACAGAAAAATCAAGTTTAATGCTCCTTATGTGGTGATTCCAAATAAGGTCCAAAATCGTCTAGGACGACTAGATACGCCTAAAAATAAAAAACAAAAAAAGGTGAAAAAAATTTTAAATTGTCCAAATCATTATTATTTTGAAGTAGAGTCAATATAAATGGTATTCCAATTAAAAACCGGTTGAGTTTTCACAGAGAAAATCAAGATTAATGCTCTAAATGTGGTGATTCCAAAATAAGGTCTAAAATCGTCTAGGACGACTAGAAACGCCTAAAAATGAAAAAATAAAAAAAAAGTTGAAAAAAAATTTTAAATTGTCGAAATCATAATTATTTTGAAGTAGAGTCAATATAAATGGTATTCCAATTAAAAATCGGTTGAGTTTTTACAGAGATAATCAAGATTAATGCTCTTTATGTGGTGATTCCAAAATAAGGTCCAAAATCGTCTAGGACGACTAGAAACGCCTAAAAATTAAAAAACAAAAAAAGGTGAAACAAATTTTAAATTGTCGAAATCATAATTATTTTGAAGTAGAGTCAATATAAATGGTATTCCAATTAAAAACCGGTTGAGTTTGCACAGAGAAAATCAAGATTAATGCTCTTAATGTGGAGATTCCAAAATAAGGTCTAAAATCGTCTAGGACGACTAGAAACGTCTAAAAATGAAAAAAAAAAAAAGTTGAAAAAAATTTTAAATTGTCGAAATCATAATTATTATAAAGTAGAGTCAATATAAATGGTATTTCAATTAAAATTCGGTTGAGTTTTCACAGAGAAAATCAAGATTAATGCTCTAAATGTGGTGATTCCAAAATAAGGTCTAAAATCGTATAGGACTACTAGAAACGCCTAAAAAATTAAAAAATAAAAAAAGTTGAACAAAAATTTTAAATTGTAGAAATCAAGATTAATGCTCTAAATGTGGTGATTCAAATAAGGTCCAAATCGTCTAAACTAGAAACGTCTTAAAAGAAAAAAAAAAGTTGAAAAATTTTAAATTGTCGAAATCATAATTATTTTGAAGTAGAGTCAATATAAATGGTATTTCAATTAAAAACCGGTTGAGTTTTTACAAAGAAAATCAAGATTATAGCTCTAAATGTGGTGATTCCAAAATAAGGTCCAAAATCGTCTAGGACGCCTTGAAACGCCTAAAAAATGAAAAAATAAAATAAGTTGAAAAAAATTTTAAATTGTCGAAATCAAGATTAATGCTCTAAATGTGGTGATTCCAAAATAAGGTCTAAAATCGTCTAGGACGACTAGAAACGTCTAAAAATGAAAAAATAAAAAAAGTTGAAAAAAAATTTTAAATTGTCGAAATCATAATTATTTTGAAGCAGAGTCAATATAAATGGTATTTCAATTAAAAACCGGTTGAGTTTTCACAGAGAAAATCAAGATTAATGCTCTTAATGTGGTGATTCCAAAATAAGGTCTAAAATCGTCTAGGACGACTAGAAACGTCTTAAAAATGGGAAAATAAAAAAAAGTTGAAAAAAATTTTAAATTGTCGAAATCATAATTATTTTGAAGTAGAGTCAATATAAATGGTATTCCAATTAAAAATCGGTTGAGTTTTCACAGAGAAAATTAAGATTAATGTTTTAAATGTGGTGATTCCAAAATAAGGTCTAAAATCGTCTAGGACTACTAGAAACGCCTGAAAATGAAAAAAATAAAAAAAGTTGAAAAAAAATTTTAAATTGTCGAAATCAAGATTAATGCTCTAAATGTGGTGATTCCAAAATAAGGTCGAAAATCGTCTAGGACGACTAGAAACGCCTAAAAATGAAAAAAAAATAAAAGTTGAAAAAAAATTATAAATTGTTCAAATCATAATTATTTTGAAGTAGAGTCAATATAAATGGTATTTCAATTAAAAATCAGTTGAGTTTTCACAGAGAAAATCAAGATTAATGCTCTAAATGTGGTGATTCCAAAATAAGGTCTAAAATCGGCTAGGACGACTAGAAACGCCTAAAAAATGAAAAAAAAAAAAAAGTTGAAAAAAATTTTAAATTGTCGAAATCAAGATTAATTCTCTAAATGTGGTGATTCCAAAATAAGGTCCAAAATCGTCTAGGACGACTAGAAACGCCTAAAAATTAAAAAATAAAATAAGTTGAAAAAAAATTATAAATTGTCCAAATCATAATTATTTTGAAGTAGAGTCAATATAAATGGTATTCCAATTAAAAATCGGTTGAGTTTTCACAGAGATAATCAAGATTAATGCTCTTTATGTGGTGATTCCAAAATAAGGTCCAAAATCGTCTCGGACGACTAGAAACGCCTAAAAATGAAAAAAAAAAAAAAAAGGTGAAACAAATTTTAAATTGTCGAAATCATAATTATTTTGAAGTAGAGTCAATATAAATGGTATTCCAATTAAAAACCGGTTGAGTTTGCACAGAGAAAATCAAGATTAGTGCTCTAAATGTGGTGATTCCAAAATAAGGTCTAAAATCGTCTAGGACGACTAGAAACGCTTAAAAATGAAAAAATAAAAAAAGTAGAAAAAAAATTTTAAATTGTCGAAATCATAATTATTTTGAAGTAGAGTCAATATAAATGGTATTCCAATTAAAAACCGGTTGAGTTTTCACAGAGAAAATCAAGATTAATGCTCTTAATGTGGTGATTTCAAAATAAGGTCTAAAATCGTCTAGGACGCCTTGAAACGCCTAAAAATGAAAAAATAAAAAAAAGTTGAAAAAAAAATTTTAAATTGTCGAAATCATAATTATTTTGAAAAAAAAAAAAAATGAAAATTTTAAATTGTCGAAATCAAGATTAACGCTCTAAATGTGGTGATTCCAAAATGAGGTCTAAAATAGTCTAGGACGACTAGAAACGCCTAAAAATGAAAAAAAAAAAAGTGGTAAAAAAAAATTATAAATTGTCCAAATCATAATTATTTTGAAGTAGAGTCAATATAAATGGTATTCCAATTAAAAACCGGTTGAGTTTGCACAAGAGAAAATCAAGATTAATGCTCTTAATGTGGAGATTCCAAAATAAGGTCTAAAATCGTCTAGGACGACTAGAAACGTCTAAAAATGAAAAAATAAAAAAAAGTTGAAAAAAATTTTAAATTGTCGAAATCATAATTATTATAAAGTAGAGTCAATATAAATGGTATTTCAATTAAAATTCGGTTGAGTTTTCACAGAGAAAATCAAGATTAATGCTCTAAATGTGGTGATTCCAAAATAAGGTTTAAAATCGTATAGGACTACTAGAAACGCCTAAAAATGAAAAAAAAAAAAAAGTTGAAAAAAACTTTTAAATTGTCGAAATCAAGATTAATGCTCTAAATGTGGTGATTCCAAAATAAGGTCTAAAATCGTCTAGGACGACTAGAAACGTCTTAAAATGAAAAAATAAAAAGTTGAAAAAAAATTTTAAATTGTCGAAATCATAATTATTTTGAAGTAGAGTCAATATAAATGGTATTTCAATTAAAAACCGGTTGAGTTTTCACAGAGAAAATCAAGATTAATGCTCTTAATGTGGTGATTCCAAAATAAGGTCTAAAATCGTCTAGGACGACTAGAAACGTCTTAAAATGAAAAAATAAAAAAAGTTGAAAAAAAATTTTAAATTGTCGAAATCATAATTATTTTGAAGTAGAGTCAATATAAATGGTATTCCAATTAAAAATCGGTTGAGTTTTCACAGAGAAAATTAAGATTAATGTTTTAAATGTGGTGATTCCAAAATAAGGTCTAAAATCGTCTAGGACGACTAGAAACGCCTAAAAATGAAAAAAATAAAAAAAGTTGAAAAAAAATTTTAAATTGTCGAAATCAAGATTAATTCTCTAAATGTGGTGATTCCAAAATAAGGTCTAAAATCGTCTAGGACGACTAGAAACGCCTAAAAATGAAAAAATAAAATAAGTTGAAAAAAATATAAATTGTTCAAATCATAATTATTTTGAAGTAGAGTCAATATAAATGGTATTCCAATTAAAAATCGGTTGAGTTTTCACAGAGATAATCAAGATTAATGCTCTTTATGTGGTGATTCCAAAATAAGGTCCAAAATCGACTCGGACGACTAGAAACGCCTAAAAATGAAAAAAACAAAAAAAGGTGAAACAAATTTTAAATTGTCGAAATCATAATTATTTTGAAGTAGAGTCAATATAAATGGTATTCCAATTAAAAACCGGTTGAGTTTGCACAGAGAAAATCAAGATTAGTGCTCTAAATGTGGTGATTCCAAAATAAGGTCTAAAATCGTCTAGGACGACTAGAAACGCCTAAAAATTAAAAAATAAAAAAAAGTAGAAAAAAAATTTTAAATTGTCGAAATCATAATTATTTTGAAGTAGAGTCAATATAAATGGTATTCCAATTAAAAACCGGTTGAGTTTTCACAGAGACAATCAAGATTAATGCTCTTAATGAGGTGATTTCAAAATAAGGTCTAAAATCGTCTAGGACGCCTTGAAACGCCTAAAAATGAAAAAATAAAAAAGTTGAAAAAAATTTTTAAATTGTCGAAATCATAATTATTTTGAAAAAACAAAAAAAAATGTGAAAAAAATTTTAAATTGTCGAAATCAAGATTAACGCTCTAAATGTGGTGATTCCAAAATGAGGTCTAAAATAGTCTAGGACGACTAGAAACGCCTAAAAATGAAAAAATAAAAAAAGTTAAAAAAAATTATAAATTGTCCAAATCATAATTATTTTGAAGTAGAGTCAATATAAATGGTATTCCAATTAAAAACCGGTTGAGTTTTCACAGAAAAAATCAAGATTAATGCTCTTAATGTGGTGATTCCAAAATAAGGTCTAAAATCGTCTAGGACGACTAGAAACGCCTAAAAATGAAAAAATAAAAAAAGTTGAAAAAAAATTATAAATTGTCCAAATCATAATTATTTTGAAGTAGAGTCAATATAAATGGTATTCCAATTAAAAACCGGTTGAGTTTTCACAGAGAAAATCAACATTAATGCTCTAAATGTGGTGATTCCAAAATAAGGTCCAAAATCGTCTAGGACGCCTAGAAACGCCTAAAAATGAAAAAAAAAAAAAAGTTGAAAAAAAATTTTAAATTGTCGATTCATAA
>JAECXC010003833.1:0-14954 GCA_018152125.1 Drosophila dunni | reverse complement strand
ACTCTTTAACATAAATAATAAGTGTGGTGTATGGTGTATGTGGTGTATGGGTTTGGGTACGTATGTATCTACATATGTTACTATATATATTACTGGCAGATGTATTCTGTGTGAGTTTGATTAATATAGCTTAGTTAACGCAAAAGTTTTTTATACTATTTCATATTTGGAGCGTGTTTTTTACCGATCGGTCCTATGGGAGCTATACGATATAGTTGTCCGATTTGTATCATCAACTTTCTAGACATGTACTTCCCGTGTAAATTTGGTTCAGATAGAATAGCTAACAAAAAATTTTCTATACAAAAACATTCTAGTTTTACCTGTGCATTTACCCTTATATGAAGATAGAACGCCCTAAAGTGGGCGTGTCAAAAAACAAAAACAAACTTGTACTGCTTGGGTATTGTACCTTTCATTTGCGACCCCTATCATCTTTCTAGCTCTTACAGTCTCTGAGATCCTTTTGTTCATACAGACGGACAGACGGACGGCCGGACAGACGGACAGACGGACATAGCTACTCGGCTATTGATGCTGATCAAGAACATATATACTTTATGGGGTCTGCAACGCCTCCTTCTCCCTGTTACATACATTCCAACTATTACAATATACACTTTTACTCTACGATTAACGGGTATACAAATTATTGATCTGAAGTCATTATGATATTTATTTATTTATTATTTAACGGAGTTGGCTAAAAAGTGAAGCTTTAAGTTGGAAAAGAGAGAGAGAGATGTATCAATTATTTTTTAGTATTGATTATAATTAGCGCATAGTTCCCGAAAACGATTGTGCAAAGCGTAGTCAGTAGTGCATGTAGGAAGAAAAAAAGGGGATGTAGTACCTGGTTGCCCTGGTTGGAATGTTAAAATTAAGGCGTTCTAAGAGGGATGGGGAGCAGATATCGCCAATTATAAGTTTATGAAGAAAAATAACTCCAAGAACTTTCCTGCGATTAATAAGGGACGGAAGATCGAGGAGTAAGAGCCTGTTGGTGTAGGATGGAAGACGAAGGTTAGGGTCCCAATTAAGTCCGCGAAGTGCAAAAAGTAAAAACTGCTTTTGCACCGACTCAATTAAATCTTGAGTATGAGCATGTTGAGGAGACCAGTTGTGCATTGTGTTTAAATCATCTTGTAATAACGCATGATCCGAAGGGTTCTTATAAGATAATAATAATTTCACATCATCTGCATTCATAAGTATGCGACAATAGGATAGCGAACAGGGAAGGTCGTTTATAAAAAGTTTAAAGAGTAAAGGTCCTAGGTGACTACCCTGGGGAACTCTAGAAGTAACAAAAACAGATTTAGAGATGGCTGATCTAAGCATAACCCTTTGGGTTCTACCTGTTAGATATGAAGATAACCATAGAAGAGTGGAAGGTGGGAAGCCTAAAATGCTAAGTTTGTGTAAAAGGACGTTATGGTTCACAGAGTCAAATGCTTTACTAAAGTCAGTATAGATGACATCAGTTTGCATTCTATTAAGGAATGCCTCATTTATAAAAGAGGTAAATTCCAATAGATTGGTCGAGGTCGACCGACTCTTAACGAATCTGTGTTGGGCAATATTATTTATCAACTTTGAAATTGAACCTTATATACGCTGATATTAATTTGAACACAACTGTATATTGTTTTTTAACAAAAAATATTTAATAAGATGTAAGAAAGGCTACAATCGATCGAGCCGACTGTAAATGACACCGTACTCCCACAGTAATGCGCATTTGTGTTTAATTGGAATTAAAATTTTATAACGAAATTTAAAAATTAAAATTTATATGTATATTCCGAATTGATATTAAAAAAAAAATTTAAATTAGCAATTCTCATTGCCAGCATTCGAACCTACGACCCTCAGGCAACGATTTCACATCGCGCCGTAACTCTACCATTCGCACCACCCGCTACTTTCAAGCATCTTTCGCTTATTCGCATTTACATGTTATACATAAAGGTACACACTAGTTTGAAATTATGTATGTATGCGTGCCTAGCACTGGTCGGCACGGAAGCGTCGCAGCATCTGCGAGCAGCGCTGACGTCACACAGGCGGCGAAACTTTCTAACGTTCTATCTTTTTTGTTAATTGACGGATTTTATCGCCGCTTGGAATATAGTTTGATATGATATTCCTAATTTTAATTAATTAATTACAACACTGTACTATTTGACTAAATGCCCTAAATCCTGAAAATTTTGAGCTTGAAATTTTGAAAGTTTTTTAGCTTATATGAGAAAAGGGGGTGGCTGGCCAAAATTTTTAATGGCATTGCGTTAAGGCTGTATCTAGCAACCTGCTTACCAGAAATTGTGTTCCTAAGTGGCATAGTTACTGAGTTATTGGCCTAAAACTACATTTTTTTTTCGAGGTGTGTCTGGTTTTTTGCTCATTGCGGGGGCGGTAAGGAGCGTTGCAAAAATTTGAAATAAACTTAACCTGCCTGACTTAATAACGGACTTTCATTATACATTTGGTGGCTCTAGCTTTTGTAGTTTAAAAGATCCAGGTGTTCATACGGACGGACGGACAGACAGACATTGCTATATCGACTCGGCTGTTGATGCTGATCAAGAATATATATACTTTATGGGGTCGGCCACGCCTCCTTCTGCCTGTTACGCACATTTCGCTTCTGACAAACCTAATAGACCCCTCTAGTCTGTTTTAGAGTACGGGGTCTAATTACTATAAGTATTTTTTTCTTGCTAAATTTTTTCTAATTTTTAGACCCCGTAATCTAAACAAGAAAGAAAAGTACAGTCGAGCACGAACGACTGTGATTTAAGTATTAAAATCGGTCTAGAGATTTTGCAATAAGTAGTACTTGCATTAAAATACTTTGAAACAAAAACAATCTAAACAGAATCACACATACATCTGTGTGTCTGTATGCGAATACACATACGAATGACAATATATGGTGCATATATGTACGTACATATGTGTGTATTCGGCGAGGCCAGCGACTGCGGGCAGAGCTGCCGCCACACAAGCAGCGACGACAGCTTGTATTTTTCTGTCTCACTTGCACTTATTAGTGATATTTCGTTCAATTATCAATATTGTAACGCTTCTAGTTTTCTTGTTTATAGTCCGATTTCAATGTGCATTTCAGGATAGTTTTAAATATGTAGCTTCCACTCAAATTATGCAATTACAATGCTGTACTATTTAAACAAAGTTGAGAATTATTTTTATGTATTGTGAGAAAAAGGGGCGTGGCAGTCCAAAATTTTAAATGCCAATGCATTTACGGTGTCGCTAGGAACGCTCCATACCAGAATTGGTGATCCTAGGTACCATAGTTACTGAGATATTCGCCGAAAACACCGATTTTTTCCGAGGTGTGTCTAGTTTTTTGCTCATTGTGGGCGAATGGGGCGTGGCATCGAAAAAAAAAAAGATTCTTGTATTGACTGACTAAATATGTGATCGATTGACACCAAGCTCGAACTTGTAGCTCTTACCATCTCTGAAATCTGTAGCCTTTCATACATATATTAATTTTTTTTCGGATTTGCATTTTGGATAACACCGCTCTCTGCTTATCTGCTTCGCCTTCTCTTCGTGTACTTGCACACGGCATGCGAAAGCTCGATATCAATTCTTATCTATTCATATTACTACTCTAATGTGCTCTTGCACTTAGTTTCCCCCTCTTTTTCGGTTTGTCTATTACTAGCGTTACTTGCGTTACAGCGCAGGGGACAAATTTGTCAAAACAGGTTTGCGCTGTAACAATAAATGTTATTTTGTGCAGCTGCCGACCATTACACACACGATAATCTGATTCGATAGATAGAAGATTAGCGGGAATCAGATACGAATATCTTTTGCATTACATGTTCCTAACTCTTGACTATGTAAATTTTCTAGAATATAAAAGCTATTTCCAAGTTTTTTCTTAATTCGGCATTTAACAAATTGCGGTGCCAATTTAGCATTAAAATTTTCGAAAATTTACTAAGGCAGAAATTCCTTCTAAATACCTCTTGACCTCTGGTCTTCTTTAAGATATGCCCTAAAAGCAGCTAGAAGCGAACGACTTACACGTTCCGCCGCGTTGCTCTGAGGCGAATGCAAGGCTGTATATAAGTGTCTTACACCCAGTTCTGTAGGGAGTGCAGTAAATTCATTAGCACGGAACACTGTGCAATTATCGCTAACCAATACTTCAGGAACTCCAAAGCAATGAAAAACGTCTTTAAGCAAAAATTCTTGAATAGCAGAAGATGTAAATTTCTTTAAAGGACAAGTTAAAGGACAGGAATCTGTATTTTGTAAAACTGGAGCTGTAGTGAGTATAGTTTTTAACTTATCCATAGCACCTTCTGCTTCTTTGGGCCATGCAAACTTGTTCTTCTTTGTTAGAGCTTCTGTTATAGGACAAGTGATGTCGGCATAATTCTTTATAAACCTTCGGTACCAACCGCATACCTGTTTAAGATTCTTTGATGGGGGCCAGTTCTAAATACATTCAATCTTTGCAGGATCCGTACGTATTCCACCACTTCCTTTAATATGACCTAAATAACTTACGCTTTTCACGCAGAAATGACTCTTTCCAATACTAAGTGTTAAGTTTGTTTTGCGAAATTGATCCGCAAGTCGTACTAACACAGCTTAGTGAGTAGAAAAGCTCTCAGAGATTATAAAAACATCATCCAAATATCCAAACACACAATTGCGAAGATCTGGGGGTATTATTTCGTCCATAAGACGACACATCGTGGCTGGAGCATTGCATAAGCCAAAAGGCATTACTTTAAACTGGTGAAGTGGTCGGCCAGGAATAGTAAAAGCCGTTAGTGGCCTTGCCTCTTTAGTTAATTCAATTGGTCAATTTGTTTTTGGCAAACGAGGAAAAATACCTTCAATTCCAGCTAATGGATAAGCATCCTTTCTCGTTGCTTCATTTAGTTTCCGAGCATCTAAACATATCCAAATTTTGTGTGGTTTGACAACAAGCCGCATGGGAGAACTCCAAGCGCTGTTTGATGGTTCTATAACATCGAGTTCAAGCATACGATCAATCTCCACGTATAGTAAAGTTTCTACAGCCAGGCTGACAGAAAAAAAACGCTGTTTAACTGGACGGGTATCATCAACTTCAATATGATGTTGGATTAAACTGGTACGACCTAATCCTTCTTTACAATTTGGAAATAAGGATTTCACAGCCTCTAACTGTCGCAGCTGCACTTCTGGATATGCATTATTTTCCCGTTCTGGACTATTTGGCGAATTTGTCTCAAACTTTTCAACAGGGGGACTTTACAGCGCTGATAACATGAGGAGCTAGCGCGAATTTTTCCAAAAATCAATGCCTAAAATTAGCTTTTGCTTTATTGATGGAATAATGTATAGCTGTAGGTACTTTGTTATTCCCTTGTACCTTATTGGGGCGTTAAGCACACCAACAAGTCCGTGGGCTTTTCCATCTGTCGTTTGCACTTGGGACCTTGGCGACTTGAATTCACTATAGTCTGCAAAGTTTTCTAAGGCCATATCGGATCCAATACAGCTAACATTCGCACCAGTATAACAAGACGAGCTCAGTAAATTTAAAAAAAAAACTAACTTCGGCATAGCAACGCGAACTAATAATAGTAGAAACTAGTAGCTTACTATATTTCCGTATTCTTCTAAAATATGTTTTACAACGCAAAGCATTCCTTGGTTTTAACATACTTATTTCACTAAAAATTTTATTCCTAACTTCTAAATAATTTCTAAGCCTTTCGTGATAAGGCCCTACATAAATAGGCACCTTAATTACATCCGCAACTGTTTCTACATCAGATATAAGCGGATTTGATTCTGCAGTACCATCGTTATCTGCGACTTGTTCCCTTAATGTGATCTTGGAGGGAGCATCCTGCTGTTGTTGGATGTTTTGTCTGTTTTCCGTCAAACGCTTTATACTAGTTTTGCACTGAGGCTTGTGTACAATTGGAGCACTGCAACCGTAGTAAAATATGCGACGTTCAGCAAGACTAGTTTCCCAAACATGTCCTGGAGTATCTCAGTTCCAGCAAACTATATTTGACTGACGAATAGCGTCGATCTCTGGTATTGTTATTTCATCCGGACTATTTTCTTCATCTATCTCATCGACTGCATAGATCTGTATCCATGGAAAGGGCTGTTTTTCCCGAGACGAGACCTCAACATTGTTATTGGTTCCAGCAATCCAGCAGCATGCGAACCAAATTTCGCAACTGTCCCACCGAATGCACAGGTTGAAACAGCAACTGCTGACGCGTCTCCGGGAGAAGATTGTTTTTAAGGATTTCAACCAATTCTCCTTCTTCATTCATTCCTCGTGAGGGAGGACGATCATGGGGGTTAGTAACATTGCTCTTATCTAACTCACGTTGAAATGGATTGTCCCTTTAAGTATCTACCTCTCTTATGGTCTTTGCTAAGTTACGAGTTACTGCCCGAGTACTGGGACCTGGGGCTAAAGGATCTGCTCGCTCGCTTGAGGCGAACAACTACCTATTACTAGTTTCAAATCTTGGATTTGTACCATCGAGGCACAATTTGGACAATTATCATGAGTTTTTAACCAATCTTCGATACAAGTCTTGTAATAAGTTTGTTTACACTGTGTAATATAACAAGATTGCATATTGGTCAAAATCTGACCAAAAATTTTGCAATTTCTCACGTTCTCAGAAAATGTGAGAAAGTGCGGAGGACTATGTCCTACGGGCATTTTCAATTAAATTAAATATTTAAACGGGGCATATGATTTGTTTCAGGTGCTAAAGATTATAATAATTTAAACAATTTGATTTTTAATTATCCTGGGCTATTGCAACTACCTTCCGATAAATAAGAAAGAAAAGTACAGTCGAGCACGCCCGACCGTATAATACTCTCTGCATTTTAATCCCGATTAAATTATTAAAATCGGTATCGAGATATTACAATGTGCAGTACTTCCATCAAAACACCGTGAAACAAAAAACAATCTAAGCAAACATCTGTTTGTATGCGAATACACACACGTTTGACATTATATATATGTATGTGTGTATTCGGCGCGGCCAGCGTCTGTGGTCTGCGCTGACGCCACACAAGCAGAGAAAACGTTCGATCACGCTTGTATGTTTCTGTCTCGTTTGCACTCATACCTTGATATGGCGTTCAATTATCAATATTATAACTCTTCTAGTTTTCTTGTTTGTAGTCCGATTTCAATGCGTCTTTTTAGAATAGTTTTATATAGTTAGCCTCCACTCGAAGTATACAATTACAATGAAGTACTATATGAACAAATGACTAAAAAAGGAACGAAAGTTGAGGGTTATTGTTTTGTATTGTGGGAAAAAAAGGGGCGTGGCAGTCCAAAATTTTAAATGGCAATGCATTTACACTGTCGCTAAGAACCTTCATACCAGAATTGGTGATCCTAGGTGCCATGGTTACTGAGATATTCGCCGAAAACAACGATTTTTTCCGAGGTGTGTCTAGTTTTTTGCTCATTGTGGGTGAATGGTGCGTGGCATCTAAAAAAAAGATTCTTGTATTGACTGACTAAATATGTGATCGATTGACACCAAGCTCGAACTTGTAGCTCTTACCATCTCTGAAATCTGTTTGTTCATACGGACAGAAGGACAGACGGACATGGCTATATCGACTCGGCTTGTGATGCTGATCACGAATATATAAACTTTATGGGGTCTGCCACGCCTCCTTCTGTTTGTTACATACTTTTGCAGAAACCCAATATTGTCTTGCAGAGAGTATAATAAAATCCGCGGTGCAGTACTGCCATATCAAAGCATGCCATATAACCAATGATAATGCTGCATCGAAGAGATTTTCTATCGGGAATGAAAACCAAATCGGCAGTGGATCCGATCTTAGCCGAATGCTAAAGTTCCATTACCTCAACAAATTAATTCTAACCAATGTCAGCTCTATACATTTCGGACCTCATGTAATAGTAGGAGATGCGGCTACTAGGACCAGAAAAATTTTATCTCACATGGTAGACTACATTTCAAGAGGTATAGCAACAATGTTATTGACAAAAGGATCTATCCTAGTGGCCCCACGTTGGGCGCCAGAAATTCGTATAACAAATCAGCGTGTGTGTGCATGCTTGTCGTTCGTGCTCCAAAATGTTAACCAAAAATCTAAGTGGCAACACATTAAACGCCAATGTGAGTCACGAGTGAAACACACGTGGACCCTCGGTTTCACAGGGGTGGTCGGGACCCTTTAATACCCTAGCTTTTCGGGGTGGGGTGTGTTTACTGTGTCCTAAGTTAGCGCGACATAAAAATTATTATAATAGAGTCCCTACTGCAACGATTCAAAAATCTAAAAGAGAAAGGCAAGCTTCCAAAATACAAACCAATAGTAGCCAACATTATTATAAAACAGGTGAAAAAACGAAATGAAAATCTTTATACAATTGTTCGGTGCTGGATCAAAGATGTTGTTCGTTCCTCGCTGTCTTTACCCCCTCTACCATTGAATCTCCTTGCGAGTCTGTGAAATTCCCTAATTATTTATTTTAACTTCCTAACATTTCAAAGCCCCTGAAAAAAAAACTCAAACCTTCATTTCAATTTTCAGATCTGCATTAATTTTATTTAACTTGACTCCTGGTATCTAATTCTATTAAATTTCAGTGACAATATTGATGACAGCCAAATACGAAATATTAATTCATTGTTATGTGATACGTTTACATTTGTATTATTTATTTTATTTTTACATGATTTTATTCAAGTGCGTATATTTTAGGATTCAGAGGGTTAGCTTTGTTGTGTGTTTTTAATTTTTAATTAAATTTTTCTCCTTGTTTTTTTTTTTTGTATAATGCTTGTAGAGCATAAGTAGATAATATATTTATTTTACTTTAAATCAAAAATAAAAAAAACAAGAAAAAACGGTTATCTTCGACTCGCCGAAGATTAAATACCCTTGCAGCCTGAAAACTTTTATTAAAAAATGTATAATAAATCGATTTATTTTTAACATTGCATTGAATTAGCATTCACTTTATTTATTTTTAAACAATACATAACTTTAATTAAACTAATTTGGTGTATATCGTAGAACATATTTATACATTAACATTTAAAAAAAAAATTTTTATTTACATATTTATATACAATTTCTATATGAAAACATAACAAGTTAAAAAAATTAATAACAAATACTTAATTATAAGATACAAATATCCCATCATGGTGACTATATGTCGTTTCATAAATGGTAGCCTGTATTCCACCTATACCATTGCTAGAAAATACCCAATCGATTTCAGTCAGATCTTTTGTTGTACTTATACCATTCAAAAGAGACGAAATACCCATATCATTGAGTCTAGTTTCTAACTGATCCTTGTTGGTAGCCCGGCATATATTAAAATCACCCAAAACTATAATTTTTCTATTTCCACTGTTTATAGCATGCTGTAAAGTTTCAAAAAATATCGACCGAAAATCTGAAATTGGGAATGATGGATTTCTATAAACAAATAAATATGTTACATCCATGTGCTTTAAAGTAAGGATCTGGCACACTTTATTGTATTCTTCTGCACTATTTCCTTGACTTATGTTTACAACATTTAATACTTCAGCATTTGGGATAATGTGAGGCTTTACATAAACAACTATCCCAGCTGATGGTCTTCTTATAGTGGAAGTTCCAGTGTACGGTCTGGCATTAATCCTGCCAAAAAGTTCATACCCGTTCATACAATATTGTCTGTTTTCTGTTGTCCAAGACTCTACAAAACATAAAATATCAGCTGATGTTACTATAGAATCGTTTAAAATATCTAATCTATGATTCAGTAACCCCTGAATATTATGGAAATATATTAAAGTATTTTGCTCCATTCTATTCAATATCAGCTGATGGTGCGTGAATAATTTTTTTTCACCTCTAAGCTTCTGTAACTCAATGTACACGGGATCATTCGAGGAAATCTCTCTGGGAGCTTTAAAATCACCTATTAAATATAGCCCCGACGCGCTAGTTGCTCTACTACAAGCTACATATAATGCCGGTCGCGGTATGTTGTTATCCAAATTGACAACAACCTTACTGTAAGTTGCTCCTTGGCTCTTGTGTATTGTTATTGCCTCGGCAGGAACCACTGGAAATTGATATCGTTCGATCGATACCTGCATATTTCGCTTGTATTGAAATGTTCTGATAGTTTTTTCAATTGGGGTCCAATCGGCATTGTGTAGATGTGGCTTTTTTGACCGCGCTTGTATTCCCACATTTGGATCTGTAAAACGTAGCCAAAGTGTCGAAATTAACTCATTTGATCCGTTAGCAACACGGTCTATTTGCATAAGTTGCCCACTTGCTCCGTTAACTAATCCATCATTTGTGTCGATATTTGCAGTGATCATGTATTTCGCCGTGGTTTTCAGCAGAAGCAAGTATGGGAGTCCTTGAGTTTCAGATGTTTTAAATTCTTTAACACTTTCAATGTATTTAAGTCTATCCCTCTGAGGTATTGATGTGGATTTTATAGCATCTTTAGCTGTTGACCTAAACTCTTCTGTATCAATTTGTGCCAGTCTGATCATATTATAGTGATTTACTTTATCATTTGAATAAAACAGTCGTATAGCTTCGCTGGGGATATTGTTTCTTTCACTTAGCGGAACTACTCTCTGCTTAATTAATTGCTTATCCGCATTGCTCATCTTGCCTTCTGACATATTATTTAATGCTAAAGCAAACTCACGATCCTCACGTTGTCGCATAATTTCTGTTAATTCAAAGTATTTAAATAAATTCCATAATGCTGGTCCGACAATAGCACTGTAAGCATCTCGCGTATTTGATGAAAAAATCCACCTGTCACCAACTGGAGAAAGTTGTTTTAAATCACCGAAAGCTAAAATTGAAATGCCTCCAAAATACAGATTGTTTCGGAAAATTTGCTTAAGGCGCAAATCTATCTGTGACAACATATTTGCACCCACCATTGATATTTCATCAATAATTATTAACTTAACATCCATAAGGTTTGAGTGCATAGAATTTACAACATCGTTGCTTAGAGGTCTTAATTCACTTGATGACTGATTAACAGGAAGAGAGAAAAGCGAGTGAAGTGTGAGCCCTCCAATTCCGAATGCTGCTTTGCCAGTTGGTGCACAGAGTAGTACTTTCGGCGTATCAGGATTAATACCAGCTCTGCTAGTCGTCCTTAAAATTAATGATTGATATATCGCTGAAATCAGTCGACTTTTACCAACTCCAGCTCCACCTCCAACGTATTCATAAAATATCTGCTTTGCATTCATGCTATTCATGACATGTGCATAATATTGACGTTGTTTGCTGTTAAGGGATCGTATCATATCTTGAAGATCATTATGAGGGATCACTGCTGGTAGTTTTATCATTCGGATAGTGTTTTCTTCAGAGGTATTTTCCCGGGTTCTCCTATCGTCATTGAAAACGTTAACATTTTGTCCAACTTCTGGTATGGCAAACCCTCTAAATTCATCGTCTAATAACTGAGAAGCTCGAACATCTTCTTCGGCGTTATTTGAATTATTTCCTTCTTGAAATTCTTCTAAGACGTTAAGAAACTGTGATTCATCCAAATGTTCATATTTTCTTCTATTTCCTTCAATATATTCTTTGTGGGTATTAAATGTGTTCTCATTATCATTGCTAAGTAGCTCACTTTCCTCATTTCGCCAAGGATAAAAAAGCATAATTAGCTCCCTAAAATAATCCGATCTAGACGTATTGATGCTGAACCTTCTCCACCGCAAAATAAGTGGATTTTTTCTTTGCTTTAATGAGCCCCTTCCATTTTGCATTACTAAGGGTCGACTAACTGTAAAGTCGTTGTCCCCATCGTGTTCTTCATCATTTTCAGCATACTCTTCTCTTTCATTAGCTGTCCTATGATAAGCGGATTTGGAGTATTTGTATAAAGCAAAGAAGTCAGCTAGACACACGTTCTCCAATTCAGTCGGTCTCTCCATGTAGTGATCTATCATACTTGGTACAAAAATATCATTGGAATCAAGGGGGAGTCTCTCTAAATCCTTTTTAGATTTAACTATTCGAACCCTTTGATCTGGATGAGAGGTGTTAATAAAAATATCACCACGACTTGCCTCTGACATGTGAAGACCCAAAATATTGTATGTTGCCTCTTGGGCAGATATTTCAGTGCCATTAATAAATTTATTTCCAATGTGTTGCAGTTTTTGTTTAACTGAAAAATTGTTTGAATTTATTTCCGACATTGCTTCACGTAACAGCTTGGATACTCCTCTATTTGACTTATTAATGTAGTTTATTATATAACTACAACAGGCATATGCATCTAGGATAAATTGAATGTCCATATTAGCTTTATGAAGTTTTAAAATGTCTTTGTTGTATGCATTTAGCATTTTATCGGAATATTTTCTTTTTAAAAATATGTGGGGTTTTTGGAGACTAGATCGTAAAGCAAAAATATAATTATTATAGTCAACATCCAATTTTGACAAAAAATAATTAAAATCATTTAGCTGTTCAGTTTCAGTATCCGTAACGGAGCAACCTAAAAGCTCTTTGATTTTCTTCCACACATCTTTATGCCTACTAGAGTTTGGGTGACCTTCTTCAAGTGGATACAATATTGTTGTCTGTGGCATGGGGGGATATGGCATATTGAAGCGACATATTTTTTGCCTATTAACTTCTCTTTGACATGAAGCTGTATGCCGATGACGTTGATACTGAATAGCTTCGCTAAGATCAGTATCCTCACTATCACCTTGAGTAGTTATAAATCGGTCAATAAATTGGATGACCTCTCCCATGCTTTCGGAATTGCTTGCCTCTAATTTTGGTGCATTATTAAGCCAATACATTCCATGTGTATGTGGAGAGCCCCGGTGCTGAAATTCTATCCTCCAATAATAATTTATTAGTTGATACTCCCCAAAGATATCAGACTTAAATAATTTCATTAACTGTCTGAATCTGTAGTCAAAGTATCTAGAGCACGTAACAGGGTCGGACCGAATCAAACGAGCTTTTTCGGAGCTTGGAAGCTGGCCAGCTTCATCCTCACTAAGGACTCTATTATCTAGGAGTAGGGATAAAATTACCAAAAGTTCATTCCATTTGGTTTCAGCTGCAGAAAGAGTTATAAAAAAGGTTGGCAAGCCGAATTGGCGAATCATTGCAAGCACCTTTTTCTTTTCAGCTTCCCAATGAGCTGGTGACGAACGAAGGCCCTTAAGAATATGATAACCGTCATCTTGTTGTACCAGGTTATCTACAAAAGTTTCGTCCTGCATATCGCGGGCTGTCACATTATTATTTCCAGATTTTTTTCGCAAACAAATGGAAATGGCACTCTTGATTCGCGTAAGCTCATAGCATTTGTACATATATAAAACCTTTGGAACTTTTGCGCATCTGCGGTCATAAAATCTAATTTGGGATTTTGCTTTACGTACATAAGTCGTTTTACACCTAAATAGTTTGCCACATGAAATTGTTGGAAATGAAAGCTCTTCAGCATCTTCATCAGTTGTCATGTCTACTGGATGCCGACCTTCACCAGGAGCTAATGCTATACGCCCAATAATAGCATTGTTTTCAAGTAGCTCGTTGTCTAGTAATGTTTCTTGGCCACCAGGATTTAGATTTTCCTCTTGGCCAGAAACATTTCGAGCTTCCTCATTACCTTCTGTTCGTTGACGAAGAAGTTGCTCTACAATAATCGTATCTGCTGGATCAGCAACAAAGGGAATTTCTTCTTGATCGCCAAGTGAACGCAACCAATCAGCAGAAATAGATATTTCATGTTTCCGATATAGCTCTGTGTTTACTAAAAAACGCAAAGCCTCAAGAACACGAGCAGGTCTTATTGTTTCTGTCATGAAATCATGTGTATATTCCAATTTGCGTTTTAAATGTATCTGCACAACATGACTATTTTCAAAGGTTCGGGGAAGCGCTGTTACAGTTTCTGAAACTGAAATGGGTACATTTACAACAGCCCCTCTAACTGCACACTGCCTTTCATAGCCAAGGGAAATTATTCTCATGAAAGGAATTCTCGGGGAAACAAGGCGTTCTTCAAGGCAGGTTAAATTTTGCAAACAATCCGGGATAGGAGGAAAGTCGAACCCTTCGGACAGACAGATATTGGGAATTTTACCTGAAGAAATACTTTTGCAACATGTGAAGCACATTAAATAGGTATTATTTGCGCTAGGAAATTTTTCTGCAAGATAGAATACCTTCGAAATATCTAAATTTGGAAATTTGATCGATATAGCATTCAGATTCAATCCCCTAACTTGATTTGGAAACCATGTTCCTCCACAAGAAATACAAATTTCTGTGGGACCTTTCTTCAAGTTTTCTAGGTATTGATTTCTGGCAGCTGAAATTCGATACTGCCTTTGTAAGTCCCGTTGGCGTTCACTCTCTTCAGGTGACATTGCCTCCCTAGTCTCCCTATTTCGTTGTGACTGACGTTCTGATTCTACAGCTCGATTTTGAGAGATTTCCCTATATGTCAACACCCTAGATATGTTGTTGCTAAGAATTTCCTCTGCCCTAATACGACTTTGAAGACGCGTCAGTCTTCTCTGAGAAGAATTAACAACTTGCTCGCGGCGCCTTACAATTGGATTGTTTCGAATGTTACGTCGCTGTAACGCATCCCCGTTCCCGTTCTGCTGCCCGATATTCCTCGGCCTGCCTACGAGTCCTGTGCTGCAGTGTATTTTCTACCTGTTGTCTCTGTCTAATTTCTTCGTTACTTCTCTGCTCTACATGGGCTGCAGCATCCCGTTCCCGTTCTGCTGCCCGATATTCCTCGGCCTGCCCTACCTGTTGTCTCTGTCTAATTTCTTCGTACGAGTCCTGTGCTGCAGTGTATTTCTACCTGTTGTCTCTGTCTA